>SEYY01011338.1:0-13169 GCA_009176605.1 Armadillidium nasatum | reverse complement strand
TGTGCAGCATTTTTCTTGTCATAACATCAAGACTATTTAGGTCTTCCTGCATCCAATCTATAGCACCAAACCCATAGGAAAGTATAGGAATTGCCAAGGTCTTAACGGCTTGCATTTTATTCCTGGGGTTTAGTTCTGACTTAAGGATTAATTTTATTCTTCTTCTGTATTCCTTCTTTACCTTTGCTTTCATCAAGTTGTGTTCTATTCTTTCTGCCTCCTCTATTCCAAGGTATTTAAAGGTGTGTTCTTGTTTTAGTTCTCTTATTATATCTCCTTCAATTTCTATGTTCTCGCTTTCTATTTTTCTACCTTTCTTGAGGACCAGGAACGCACATTTATCAAGACCAAACTCCATGCATATATCGTTTGAGAATTTCTTTACTGTTTCTATCTGCTTAATGGTCTCCTCCTTATTTGGGGCATAGAGTTTCAAGTCATCCATATAAAACAAATGGGAGATTATCTTGGGCTTTTTCTCGGTTCTTGAGTTGATGCGATATCCGTTTTTAAGTTGTTAATTAAAATACTTAGAGGATTTATGGCAAGCACAAATATCAGAGGAGAGGTGGAGTCTCCTTAAGTTACATTTGTGTGTGTAAGCATGTGCCTTTTTAAGCTTCCTTTCTGATTACATTCATAGGAACAGTCAGAACATTTAAATAATTTTACGTTTGTGTGTGTAAGCATGTGCGTTTTTAAGTCTCCTTTACGATTACATTCATAGGAACAGTCAGAACATTTAAATAATTTTACGTTTGCGTGTGTAAGCATGTGTATTTTTAAGTTTCCTTTCTCGATTACATTCATAGGAACAGTCAGAACATTTAAATAATTTTACGTTTGTGTGTGTAAGCATGTGCATTTTTAAGTGTTCCTTTCCGATTACATTCATAGGAACAGTCAGAACATTTAAATAATTTTAACGTTTGTGTGTGTAAGCATGTGTATTTTTAAGCTTCCTTTATGATTACATTCATAGGAACAGTCAGAACATTTAAATAATTTTACGTTTGTGTGTGTAAGCATGTGTATTTTTAAGCTTACTTTATGATTACATTCATAGGAACAGTCAGAACATTTAAATAATTTTACGTTTGCATGTGCAAGCATGTGTATTTTTAAGCTTCCTTTCTGATTACATTCATAGGAACAGTCAGAACATTTAAATAATTTTACGTTTGTGTGTGTAAGCATGTGTGTTTTTAAGTTTCCTTTCTGATTACATTCATATGAGCAGTCAGAACATTTAAATAATTTTACGTTTGCGTGTGCAAGCATGTGTGTTTTTAAGTTTCCTTTATGATTACATTCATATGAGCAGTGAGAACATTTATACAACTTTATATTGCTGTGAGTCAGCATATGATTTTTTAATATTGATTTCAAATTGCATTCATAACTGCAATGAGCGCACTTAAACTTTCTTTTGTTGTGTGTTTTTAAATGAGTCTTCAACTCATCTTTGCTTTTAAAACTAAAATTACAATTATCTGCAACTCAGGTTTTCCACGTGATACTTTTTAATGTTTTGTTCATGCACTACTGCTCTTTGAGGTTTGCTTCTTGAAGTACTTTTCACTTCCAAATCCTTTTCTTCTTCAGCAGCATCGATGATAAGACTCTGAGAATAACAAATGAAAAAATTATAATAAGAATATAAATAAAAATTCAAATACTTTTCTTAAAGTCGTTTTCTATTCGTTCACTTTTTACTAAATTTTTAATTTTTCTAAAAATTAAGAAGAAGAAATGGTTTTCTATTCTTAAACTTTAAGCGTGAAAACTCGAACAATTTTCAAGCGAAAATGACGTCACCATCCAAGTTTTAAAAAGATTTCTGAGGATACTTTTTGTTGCAACTAAATATTTAGATGTCAACAAACTGAACCCAATTTTTGAAGCTGACATTTGTTTTTATGACTTTTCAATTTAGCTTTATATTATTTTTTACATTAATTTTTAAAAATGTTAAAATACAATTTAATTTTCAAAATTATTTATAAATTTTATTTGTTTTAGTAGAATTTAAATACAATATTCGTACGCAAGTACATCAGTATAATAAAGCCTATTAGAAAACACTTTCTTCAGTAATAATAATAGGCTTTTATTACTATTATTATTTTTAATATTCTTACAATTCTCTTACAACAGAATATGAATGACCCTGTATCAGTTAAATACTTTGAAAACACAACTGCTATGTTAAATAAGAATCAGCTAACTTAAAAATCTAATATTTTAGAATATTTTTGGAAAACTAGTTCTATTGAGCAAATCATAAGATGCTATAAAACTGCTCTAAAAATGACCTTACAAAACTGTCACATCCATATTTTAAGGATGATTGTGGACGAGTAGAGTAGAAACGTAATTTTTTTTTCAGAAAGATATTTGAAATCTGTCAAAGGAATTCTGGTCTTGATAGAATTTAGAGTTCTTCAAGAAGTCTAATGCTCGATAGTGAAAGGAAAAGGTTCGACGTATAGATGAAGAACCACCTTCAAGGAAGGGGACGCTAGTTCGTGATAGATCCAAAGTTTTCCTAAGAGAGACTGGAGAAGTTCGTTTACAGGAGTAGCACTTACTGTTGGGAACGGTAGGAGAAACACCCCTTTGCGGTGGTGTTAAAGGAGCGTTTTAGAAGATTGACTCTCTTGCATTCAGCAGGATGTGCGTCGATTTTGGCACGATATCCAACACGATTCAGAGATGTCAGCTCCAGTGATCCACGAACAAGAGGCGTGGGTTATATCGGGAGATGTAGGAGGACAGTTTACTCACGAAGAAGAAGCGGTTCAGGGGATGATCGGTTGGAACGAGATTAGAGAGCCAATAATGATGGAGGTCGAAGAAGGGAAGCTACTACTCCTCCAGAGATAGGAGGGTTGAAAGTTGTCGGAGATACACACGATAAGGTTTCTCTGTCTGGCACGACTTGTCGCCTCCCGATCAAGCTTGAGAAGAGTGCAGTATTCCAGGATCTGAAATTCGAGTTTATATGAAGAGCAATGGATGGAAAAGCAGAAGGGCCCCCTCCCCCCTTTGCAGTTCGGACAAGGTGTGAGGGTCACAAGTGGTGAGATGATCACCTCTGCAACAAGAGAAAATTGTATGAAGAGAAGGGCAATATTTCTGAATGTAATCGAATCTTTGGCATCGGAAACACATTTTCGGACGGGGGACATATGGGCGGACATCGTAAATGGTAAAGCAGACCTTCACCTTAGTAGGAGGAAATGGATTACTGGGCGTAAGAAGCAGTCTGGCATTCGATTTCGTAGGGGTTGTTTTAGTTGGAGGAAATCTAAACACACTAGTGACAGTCAGATTTTCGGTGCAGTGATGCAAGATGGCGTTGGTTTCATCGTTTTGTACCTCAGGGCAAAGATGGTACCCTTGGAGGTAGGGACCAACCGGGCTGGAATTTTGCCGGGGCCGGAGTCGGGGTTCTGGCAGGGGTTGCCTAAAATTTGTAAAGAGGTCAAAAGCAATGAAATTTTAGGTTAAGAAAATTAGATATAAATTTAATTGAGGTTTATTTAATTGTAAGGAAGGAGTAGAATAGCCAACATTCACTTAAATTAATGATTATATGCATTTTCTCCGAAAATATTTCAGAAAATTACAGATTTTGTATAATAAAAGTTTAAAAAAGTACAAAACTTTTAAAAAAAAAAAAAAAATTTCTGATTCATAATAGTGATTCAACAGGTTTACCTAGATAAGACCCTAAGGTAAAGTTTGAAAAAATGTAAGATATAAAATTATCAATATAACCTGTATTTATACATATCATTGTTATTTTATTGCCATGTATCAAACTTGTATCATTTAGCTACATTATTTAAAAATTATTATTTTGTTTATACTTTCAGTCAATATGGCTAAAAGATCAGCTTCAGCAGTATGGAGTACTTTACAATGTTTCAGGATAGGCTCGAAATAGCTAAATGTAACATCTGCAGTCAGGAAATTAGAGGAGGACCTACGGGTGCCCAAAGTAAAAAAATTTTCAACTAAATCTTTATGGGGGCATCTAAAATCAAAACACAAAGATGAACATTCACTAGCAGAAAGGAGCGGTCAAAAGAAACAGAAAAGAAAAAGAAAATATTGAAAAAACAAGAAAAAAATCTTAATTTTCTTATATTTTGTTTGAATTTTTTTTTTTATTATTTGACTGATTGAGCTGAAATTTTCAGAGTATATGCATTTTTTCCCGAAGTTCTAAGTTGATTTCGAACATTTTTCTGAGTCTATAACGGTTTGAAAGTTATTTGGACCCAAATTTGAAAAAAAAATGAATAGCGGGTCAAAAAACTGGTCCATATGAGCTGAAAATTTAACTGAATAATCTTAGCCCCAGTTTTTTGCATTAGTGGGAACAGATTTTTGATATCAGGTCTAGAAAAAAGTTATAAGCACTTGAAAAAATTGCAAAAATTGTACCGTTCCGGAGAAAAAAAAAAATATTAAAAAAAAAAACGCTCCGTACTAATTTTTTTTTATTTTAGGATCTTGTTTAGAGAAGGAAAAGGTAAGCAAGTTTTATTAGTGCATTATTAAATGCCATTTGTTTGAAACGAGATATAGCCTCTCAAACTTTGGGATTTTTTGAAATTTGGTCAAAAATAAACTTTGTTTGAGAGGCTATATCTTAAAACCAACGAATCGTATCGAATAATATAGAGAAAAATTTGTAGCCCCATCCCTCTCTATATACCTACCAAAAATAAGATATGTTATTGTTGTATTTTCTTTTTTTCTTTTTTTAATTTTTGTTCTTAAAAAAGGATTTAAAAGGAAAAAAACTTTTTCTATAGATGATCAGTTTTGGGTTTATAACATTCTTTTTATAAATCGGGGAACAAAAGTCTGTTAGAAGCTTTTGTAGAACATAAAACTTTAAATATAGAGTCCAAATTTCAGATCATTCCAAAAAGTGGATTGGCTTCGTCATTCATTTGAAAAAGGGTCAAATTTAGGAATAATAAAAAAAAAAACTTTTTAGCAGTTATACTCAGGAAAACGCTAGAATTGGACTTTTTTTTACCGGGAAAAAAGCTTCATAAAGTGAAAATTTCAGAAGAATCGGCTGAAAATAAAAAATTTTTTTGGAAGCTGAACTCCATAAAGTAAAATTTGCCTTTCCAACCTCGGCATAAAAAACCCGGTTTTCCTTCATTTTTAGCCGGGGCCCCGGTCAGTTATATATATATATATATATATATATATATATATATATATATATATATATATATATATATATATATATATATATATATATATATATATATATATATATATATATATATATATATATATATATATATATATATATATATATATTTATCATCTGCAAACTCTACAAACTCATTTAACTTCTTTTCATCTCAGAATTCCTGTAGGAAATGCAATAATCCTTCTGATTAATCTTCTCCCTCCTCGCCATTCCTAGCAGCATTTTGCAAAACAATATCAATAGAAAGTCTGTAAATTTTCTACTTCCTCTTTCGCTCTTCTAGTAAATTCTCAAGTTTTACCTTCTCCTAAAGGCCAACCCTTCCCTCCAACTTTGTCTCTCATACCACCTTCATCAGTTCTCCACCTTTTCCTCCTCCTTCAACCACCTCCATCCACCTCATTTATGCTAAACATTCTAATTTATTTTTAACATGTTATTTCTGCTCTCTCTGCTTAATACCATGATGTATGAAAATGAGAGTGTCTCTTTTGTGATTTTCAAAACTTGTGCTTCCAAACTTGCATCTTGTTTTCATAAACTATTTTGTCTGTCTTTCTAATTTAACTTTCAATTCCTGGTGGAAACGTGTCATCATTCAGTCTGTCTTGAGAAAGGGGGACTTTTCTCAGTCCTCTTAATAATGTAAATAAATAATGTAAAATAATGTAAGTATCATTTTAAAGAATTTCTTCGTACCTCATTTTGATCGAAACAAGAAATTTTGTGATGAGAAACTTCATATTTTGGAGTCTCTTCCTCCTCCTCAATATGAAAACGATCTTTTTTTTCAACTTCTTCCTCAATGTCCAAAGGATCTTCCTTTACTTCAATCTCACTTTTCACGTTCAAGTATTCAAAAGAATTTCCCTCCTGTTCAAAATAATTTGTAAACATTCAATAATTTTCATATCAACAAAAGGATTAAAACTACTTCTTTAACTAATTTCCGGTTAATTAAAAAATGATTCTATATTGCAGGAAATGTAATTTTTCTTCCATTGCTACATTTTTTTCTTGAAAATTTTTTGCATGTTTAATTTAAAAAAAAAAAAAAAAAGAAAGAAAAGAAAAGGTTTGTCCCTTAAGCCTGTCTAATAATCCATACATTATCAACTTCTGTTATGAAACTTTTGCAATTTCAGAAATGGCAACTACCGAATTTATTCAATGAATATTATAAACGTGTATCATCCTATAATGGTTCCATCCAGTCTCCTCTTCAAATCTCACCTAACCGAAAAATGCCTCTGTGAATCATAGATCAAAGTTAAAAGTAATTTTCAAATTATATTTAAAAAGTAAAAATCCTAAAAATTATTATTTATTCTGAAAGAAAAAAAAAAAAAAAAAAAAAAGTATATCTGATCCTCGTATCTATGATTTGTCAAAAGGTTCTTCAATTTGGATAAATCTCATTTTATTATTATTATTATTATTATTATTATTATTATTATTATTATTATTATTAATGAATTTTTTGTTTAGCAAATTTTTGAAAAATAGTTAACCAGTTTTATTATAATATATATATATATATATATATAATATATATATATATATATATATATATATATATATATATATATATATATATATATATATATATATATATATATATATATATATATATATATATATATATATATATATATATATTTTGTTTTTTGTTTTGTTTTTTATTTTTTTTTGCAGCATTTTGCCACAACTCACTAGCAAGGCCTTTTCAAGGAAGGAGTAGAAAAATAAATAAATAGAAGCCAACCCAATCTCAAGCTTAACGTAAATCACTCAGGTGGGCAATATTGGAGGCCTTGAAGAGAGAAAGATTCAATTCAAAAGAAAAACAGATGAAGGAGGGAATTGCACAGATCACAGATGAATGGAAAGGAGGCAGCACAAAAAGAAAGCTTGGAGTTTCTAATATTCACAAAACATCCATGTGAAAACAAGGCTTCCCTTGTGCTACGAGGTCAATGTAATGGTGGTGGAATGTAAAAAGCTGCTGTTGAAGAACCTATAGAAAAGAGACAGTGTGCCGACATTACATCACAGAGACAGAGAGTCAACAGAGTTTGAAAGTTGGAGACAATTCATTAGTCTTTAACCTAAGAGCTAAGACTCAACCCTATCCAAACGACGGTGGAACCGGAGCTCTCCCAAATGTGAGACTGAACTCCATTCAAAAGCGGAAAAGACAGATATATAAGTGGTGTAACTATTCAACAGAAAAAAAAATCTAAAAACTTAAAATGATCTCACAGTTTCCTTGAAGCCACTTTAGCAAAAGTTCTGAAATGAGATTTTCATGACAATTTATTGATTGTGTACAGACCAAAGATGTTTATGTTGTTCACAGGTGATAAGGGAGAGAAGTTGAAGAGATAGGAGAATTGGAAAGAGTTGTTGCAAGGGAAACGTCAATAAGTTCGAGTTTGAGAAGCAAATCTAGATGTAAAAGAATGTCCAGATTTGAAATGAGTGGAAAAATAGAGAGTTTAATCATGAACATAAGAATGAACTGAGTTGAAAAGTGCAGCTGAGAAGATCTTTGATGAAAAGTAAGAATAATGTTAGAGATAGAAATGAACCCTGAGAAACACCACAATTAATAGGAGAGGAGAAAGAGGTTCCTCCATTAACAAAAGTCGATATGGAATGATTGAGAAAACTAGACATGAATAAGCAAAGTGAAACAAGAAACCGAAAGAAAGGAAGTTTAAGGAGAAATGACTTGTACCATATTCTGTTCAAAGCTTTGAATATCTTCAAGCACCACCACTCAACACTACCCATAGTCTTTAATAGAAGAAGACCATAAATCAAAAGAAAGAAAAGTATGTCCCCAAATCACCTCAATAGTCAAATGTTACACTAACGATCAGAAAGAAGGGGTTAAGAATCTAGAATCTAGATGATCCAGGAAATGATCATGGAGTAGAGTTTCAAAGATTTTACACAACACAAGTGAAAATTATAGGACAAAAGATTGAAGGATAAGAGCGGCTGCCCCTCTTTGAGATCGGCTCAACAAATGCGTGCTTCCAGAACTGAAGAAGACTATTAGTGCTGATGCAAAGAGAGAGTAGAGTCGAACAAGAACAAACAACAGCTCAAACTCATACTCATCAAAACTCAAGAGGAATGCAATCTGGGCCACTAGCCTTAGATCTCAGTATCTCACCAGATCATTTTTTATCACGTAATTATAATTTTAAACATTTTATTCATACCTGATTTTGATCTAATCCACAAATTTTGTCCGAAAGTTCATCTTTTGTAGTCTCTTCCTCTTCAGTATCAGAATTCTCCTTTTTAACTTCGTCCTCAATGTCAAAAGGCTCTTTTTTCACTTCAATTTCACTTTTGACATCGATGAATTCAAAGGAATTTGTTTCCTGTTCAAAATATTTCATAAAAACACTAAATATTTTTACATTGATAAAATATTGCTATTAAAACTACTTCTACCACCTTAAACTATCTTTTTTTGTTGACTAAAAAATGATTCTACTGTACATTGCAGAAAATGTAAAATTTTGTTCTATTGCTATATTTTTTCTTGAAATTTTTTTGATTTAAAAAAAAAAAAAAAATTCCTGTCCTTAAGCCATAGTCTAATCATAATTTGCAACTTCTGTTATGAAACTTATGCAATTTCAGAAATGGCAACTACCAAATTTATTCAATGTATATTATAAACGCGTGTCATCCTATAACAGTTCCATCCAGTCTCCTCTTTAAATCTCACCTAACCAAAAAATGCTTCTGTGAACCATAGATCCATCCGGTCTCCTCTTTAAATCTCACCTAACCGAAAAATGCTTCTGTGAATCATAGATCAAAGTTAAAGTAATTTTCAAATTATATTTAAAAAGTAAAAATCCTAAAAATTATTATTTATTCTGAAAGAAAAAAAAAAAAAAAAAAAAAAAAGTATATCTGATCCTCGTATCTATGATTTGTCAAAAGGTTCTTGAATTTGGATAAATCTCATTTCATTATTATTAAATTTTTAGTTTAGCAAATTTTAGAAAAAGTTTAATAGTTTAGGTGTTCCATTTTTTTTTTTTTTTTAACATTTTGCCACCACTCACTAGCTGGGGTCCTTTTTAGAGAGGGAGTAGAAATTTAGAATAAATAGAAGACCATCCAAATTAGATGAAAAAAGGAGGCTGAAAATATGTTTTTTTCAGAAGTAGTATAAGCTTCAGATCATTTATGGAACATATAACTAAAATATTCTTAAAGATTGGCAAGAAATTTTTTAATCATTTGAGGAGGCAACTGACTGTTTTCAATGACAGTATTCACTTTCATCAGGCTTAAATATCTCTTATGTTCAAGAAAATTAGTATTATTTTCAATAGATGTATTCAAAATATAATTGGGCACTATTTTTTGGACAAAAAATCCACACAAAAGAATCTTTAATTGGATGAAAATATAAGAAACTTATCTATTCACAAGTGTAATAGATTCTAGGTTTAAGCTCAACTGGTTCCTGAAAAGGGATAATGTAACAGAAGGGCTTCCATATTAGTGAAAGCACAGTTTATTTTAATAACATCAAAAGCTTTTCATATCATTATCGAGTTACCAGAGGATATGCCAAGAAGTTCAGGAAACTAACTTTATGGCTTCCCCAACTCAAAAACTTGACAGACACACACAAAATGCATAAATATTTCAGTCAATCTTGGATTTCTGTAGAAAGTGATGCACAGATATATTGGAAAAATTATGAAGAGATGTTTCCAATAATGGCAAAGCTATCACAGAAATATTTGAATATTTCAGCATCTTCTGTTCCAATGAAAAGAATTTTCAGCTTCACAGGAAAAGTCTTTCACCCAGTTCCAGTATACCAATAATATATATATATATATATATATATATATATATATATATATATATATATATATATATATATATATATATATATATATATATATATATATATATATATATATATATATATATATATGCAGTAAAACAGTATGTGACACCAGTCAAATTAGTTACATATGTCAATAATCTTATCAGTTCTGAGCTCTTTAAATATGCAATTACAGGAAAAAAAATTTAGGCACTTTGTCCTTATTGCTGGACTTCGCAAAGTGTCTCTGAGATCAAGTAAAAAAAAAAAAAAAAATTGGTCATCCCAGAATTCACAGATTCAAGTTCTATACTCGGTACATCAGAAAATTTTATTTAATCTAGCTTACAGTTCATTAAACTAAAATTAGTTTATAAGATGATCAATTTTTCTAACAACAATAATTATATTATTATTATCATTATAATAATAATAATAATAATAATAATTTTCATACCTGGATTTCTTCTAACATTGAAAGCTGCTCTGAATAAACATTATTTACACTATCTTCGGTATCTTCTATAAGCTCAATCTTAAATTCAGCCTCGTGTCTCAAATCCATAATATCAATATATGATTTTTTACTCAAAATCTTTCAGAAAGACAATCTTTGCTTATTGGAGAAAAAAAAAAATTTTATTAATAGTTTACTCCATCACACTTTCTTTGTATTTTTCAATATAATGAAAATATAATGAACAAAATATGCCAAAATGCATTGCATGTATCATATTTAATTGTGGAAAATGAAAAAATGGACAAAAATTTTTAAAAAAAATAACAAAAAGAATATTCATACTCTGAAAAAGAAAACGATTGTTTTGTTAATCTGTAATTAGTTAATTCAATTTAATACTTTGCAACTCTCAGATGTTACCATAACTTTTCCTTTAAAAAAGAAAACTAAAATAGCCAGCGAAATAAATTTTTTAAAAAATCTCTACAAATTATGAAATTAATTTTTATTTAAAATTTTTAATATATATATATATATATATATATATATATATATATATATATATATATATATATATATTGTAAGGAATTTTCCTGTTACCCTGATCCCAAATTCATTTCCTCTAATATGTTTTAACCAACATATGTCATTAAGTATAAAATTTTTTTTGGTTTCAGATACTTTTCTAAAGTAATGCTTGATTTTGTTATCATTTTTGCCATTCATAATCATATCTCTTACTCTATTTTTGTTCTCAATTGCTTAATTGCATGAGTTTGTATATATATATATATATATATATCAAGTGTATTCAAGGATAAATCAAGGTATGCTTTCTTTACTTTATTTGTTTTCAATGAGATTTTCTTGGTAGACCCAAGCAAATAGTTAATTGGTGTTTTTAATTATTTATAAGGAATTCCAACTTTCCATAAATTGACGACTTGAATAAGATTCTTCAAAAAGTTAAAAGAAAAGACCTCAACTTTGTTGAGGTAAGTTAAACTAAGTTAGGTTTAGTTTCTATTATTAAAAGGTTTTATTATGTATATAATGTATAACACTGTTAATATGGATAGAAAGTAATCTTTTATATAGCTTAAAAAGAAATAAAATATGTTTATAGGTCCATGGTCAGGGAACCTTTGTTTCCCCATCTCATATATCCATGGTCAGGGAGCGTTTGTTTTTCCCAGATTTCCATGGTGAGGGACCTTCTCTGTGTAATAAACGTTCATGGTTTGGAGCCTTCACTGTCACATATCCTACATCCAGTTTGAGGAATTTTATTTGTGACATTTCCATGGTTTGGAACTTTACCTTACCATATATATTCAGAATACTACGAAACTACAAGCATTTCCTTTGATTACATTTATTGTAATTAGCAACACTACACAGATTTTTAGTGTTACAAGATTTCCCCTATAGTGCATTGTTTATTCACATTTACTATTATATATAATTAAATTGTATTATAATAAAACAATTTAAGTGTGGTGAACTACAGTGTCATAATTATATCTCCTTTAATATACAGAGGAGTTGGAAATTGAGTGTAAAAAGCCAATAAAGACTAATCTTCATACTATAAAAATTATGAAGGTAATAAAATTATTTTCATAAGATTGATACAACTTAGGATTAAGTGATAAAAAAATTTATAAATTTATTATTAACCTATATTTTGTTACATCATTCTCCATTGCATAAAAGAAAAACTATATTACGGTTCATATTATTATTTATTATTATTTTGTGTTATGTTGTGTGTAATGTTTTACAGTACTAGTGTGCCAGCGCAGTGTATCAGTGATTGAGTGATTGAATGTGTGTATTATATTCTTATTGCTGCAATTAGTTGCAATTAACCCAGGGATACTCTTAAGTTTCAACCTCATTATAAAACCTCACATATATATATATATTATTTTATTAAATCATTATTATTATTCGTTTATTATTTTTCCCACATGTGAGTGGAAGTCTATGAGAGGAGTACTTCCTGTACACTTGCTCAGGTAATTATTTTCACCCTAATTGTTCCTCTAATACTCTCGCTTGCATGTGTGGGCATCATTATTTGTTCTAATTCTATATTTTTTTATTTTTCTTGCTTGAGTGTTGTGTCGCATGTTTACCTAACTTTAAGAAGCTTATCTCCTCTTCTGCTTTGTGACTTGATTTCAAGAGCCTTCCTATTTATCATCTCATCAATCATTTTTTTTGGAGTTAGCACTGGTACGTAACACATATTCTTATTTTATAAATTGGTATAAGTTCAGAGACAGTTGTAACTGTAGAAAGTTATTGAAACTTTCCTTTGGGGATATCGTTGTTCCCAAATGGTGAGAGAGCTACATTTTAGTCACTTGACTCTCGTATTCAATAATCACCATAACTTTACTTTAAACCCCCAGTTAAAATTATAACATTGGTAGCAGAGCGTAGTTTCTACACTACAGTTCTGTGTCTTTGTTCTGTTGCCAATTGTTGTAAGTTGTAAACACTAGTTAACTAGTGAGTATTATTTATATTACGTACCAGTATACCAGTTTAGTTTTATTGGTTTTCTGATTTCT
>SEYY01011337.1:7500-30000 GCA_009176605.1 Armadillidium nasatum | reverse complement strand
TTAACCACTACACCAACTGATGGTACAAAAGGAGAGAATCCAGAACTTCTACTGGCATATCGCCTAGTGAGAAGTCCCCGAAAAAAAACCCGACCACACTTGGGCGTAGGGTCAACATAGCTAATGTTCTATCCTCGTATAAACCGCAGATGCATTTGATATTATTTTAATTGCCACTATATATGTATATAAATTCATATAACTAACCGTGGAATTATTTGGTATACTTATGTAATCTGCTTTTGAGGATTCGCCAGCTCAAAAGATGGAATCCCGATGCGTTAACCACTACACCAACTGATGGTACAAAAGGAGAGAATCCAGAACTTCTACTGGCATATCGCCTTGTGAGAAGTCCCCGAAAAACCCCCCGACCACACTTGGGCGTAGGGTCAACATAGCCAATGCTCTATCCTCGTATAAACCGCAGATGCATTTGATATTATTTTAATTGCCACTATATATGCATATAAATACATATAACTAACCGTGGAATCATTTGGTATACCTATGTAATCTGCTTTTGAGGATTCGGGGACTTCTCACTAGGCGATATGTCAGTAGAAGTTCTGGATTCTCTCCTTTTGTACCATCAGTTGGTGTAGTGGTTAACGCATCGGGATTCCATCTTTTGAGCCCTGGTTCGAATCCTCAAAAGCAGATTACATAAGTATACCAAATGATTCCACGGTTAGTTATATGTATTTAATGCATATATAGTGGCAATTAAAATAATATCAAATGCATCTGCTGTTTATACGAGGATAGAGCATTGGTTATGTTGACCTTACGCCCAAGTGTGGTCGGGGGTTTTTTCGGGGACTTCTCACTAGGCGATATGCCAGTAGAAGTTCTGGATTCTCTCCTTTTGTACCATCAGTTGGTGTAGTGGTTAACGCATCGGGATTCCATCTTTTAAGCCCTGGTTCGAATCCTCAAAAGCAGATTACATAAGTATATCAAATGATTCCACGGTTAGTTATATAATATATATATGCATATATAGTGGCTAATATAAAATATATAATATATATATATATATATATATATATATATATATATATATATACTATAGTATATATATATATATATATTTCAGACAGAGTCATTAACAATGGGGATTTATTTCTAAAAGGAACATTCTTTTTGATTTCAAAGGAAGGGAATTTTTTTTCTCAGTTTCAATATTTAGATGCTAATAAGTCAAAAATATTAGAAGACCCTGAGGAAAATTTACAATTGATAAAAGACAGAGTTAATCTACGAGTTATCGTAATGGCTTTATATACTAACAATCATTTGAATACTTTAAACCAGGCTAGTATATATAGTACAATAATTAATAAAGGGATGCAATTTAAAACATGTTCTGTATATTTTATCATGATTTTTTTAAATTAAAACTTGTAAATAAATTATAACTTTTGTATATTTTACTTTGCAAATGTTACTTCCTGTTTCACCTCTTTGTTACAGTTACTTATTAGTGAAAATGCAGAGAAGCAATTTTGGCTCTTATTAACGGATAAAACGTCAGAATATTTAATCAAGAAACTTTTTCTTAAACCAAATTTCAAGGTAATAAAAATTATCTTCCTATGAGTTATTATAGAAATTTAAATAAAAACAATTGTGAAATAGTATAAAGGATATCATGAAAGGCAAAATATATATAATATATATATATATATATATATATATATATATATATATATATATATATATATATATATATATATATATATATATATATATATATATATATATATATATATATATATATATATATATATATATATATATATATATATATATATAATATATATATTTTTTATAAATATATTCCTAAATCCTTTCTAAGTAATATATTTTCAAATACTTTTCAAACATGTAAAACCGATATTATTATGATGAGAAGTATGAATTGTTATTCAGAAAGGAAAATTACAATTTGATTCAAATTCAATTCCATGATTTTTAATACAAGAATTATATCATCCATTTTTTAACATTGTTTCAAAACATATATGAATTAAAACTAACTGTGAATGCTTTTTAATTATTAAATTGTTATTAATGGAACAATATACTGGAAATATAAAGGACAGATAATAAAAAATTTTTTAGAACCAAGAAAAATATTTTTTTTTTACATTTTAAACATTATTTTATTTAGATTTCTTACATTATTTTACATTATAATTAAGTTATTGTTATATTAATTATAATGAAGTGATTTTTGTTCTGTTTAAAATAAGTGGAAAAAGTATTAATAAGTATAAATTCTAAAAAGTTTAACCATATTAAGCATTAATTTCGTCTATTATCACTAACGGTTTAATAACATAAAATAAAATCATTTAAACTTTTCTTCTATTTTAAGATCTTTAAAATTTCCATTATTTCCTTCTAATTTTGCAAAGGGTTATATATCTTTATTTGCAATCGATTAAAACAGATGTAACATTTAAATGATATATATTATCCTATGCAATAAAAAAACATTGATATTGATTGACAAAACAAACGTGTTCAAATGCATAAAACGTTTCACAGTGTAATTTTTTTTTTAAAGACGTATTTGCGTATTTGTTTTAAAGCGATAGGTTAATATCGGGCAACCGATTTCCCATTTTACAGATGATATTTGCATCTTATATGAAAGAAAATGACTATATTGAAATTTCGGATCAGTATAAAACGGTTTTAAATGGAAACGTTCATAAGACAGTAATATCTTTTTGGGAACAAAACTCTTCTTCGTCCAAAGATTTGACTGAAAAGTTCAGAGCTGACGTGAGAAATTTCAACCCGTGGAGAGAAAGATTTAACTTATCGGAAGTCTTTTTGTCAAGTGTTATAGTTAACGTAAGAGATTTTATGTTTTAAAATATTTATGAAAAACACAAACGAAAAGTATTTATTATTAGTATTATTATTTTTATCATTATTATTATTAGGAAAAACTTAATTTAAACGATATAATATTTTTTTAAAATTATTTCAAACACTTAACTTTTTGTCAAGTATTATAGTTAACGTAAGAGATTTTATATTTTAAAATATTTATGAGAAACACAAACGAAAAGTATTTATTATTAGTATTATTTTTTTTATCATTATTATTATTAGGAAAAACTTAATTTAAACGATATAACATTTTTTTAAAATTATTATTTCAAACACTAAAACAGTCACCGTCCTACACACATATGGAAATATCTGACAATGGTGAAATTGAATTAAGTGGACCAATTGGAAATATTTGGAATTACCTCCAAGAACATCTAAAATTCAAGTAAAGTACTTTCTCTCAACAAATTAATAATACTTTATAGTTTATCAAGTAAAATAAACTACAAATTATGAAAAAATAACATATTAAACTCACGTGTTTCAGGTACAACGTACAAGTTTCAGAAAACGATGTTTACGGAAGTTATGATGAATCGACAAAATCATGGATTGGATTGGTCAAAGAACTTCAAGAAAGAAGATATAATATTTGTTTGGGTGATGTAAGTATTGTTTTGGCAAGATACAGTACTGTCGACTTCCTCATACCATATGATTCGCAATAGTAAGTTAAGCTTATTTACTATCGAACATCTTTAAGTGAAAAAGAGAATAGATAAACGTATTATCTCTAGAATCTCAAGATAATTATTTCTTTCATCACTAGCTGGTTTATAGTGTATCAAAAACCAAGTGGACAAACCGACTCTATAATAGATTCGTCTCTCTTACATTATGTAGCTGAGTTTACGCCAGAAGTGTGGCTGATCACTGGAATTACTTTACTCTTATTCTGTGGGTGTCTTAAAATGATTTCTACTTTACATCCTAAGGAACGTTTCTTCAATATCAGTGATATTACTTTTCTTCTTCTTTCATGTTTATGTAATTTTGGTAAGTGAAAATTTTATTAAGAAAGCAAATAATTGGAAAATGAAAGCACTTATTAGTCTATGGTAAAGATGACGCTAATAATGCTATTAAAAATGTTCATATTAAACATATTTTTGCTATTACTACACCTAATTTAATTATTAAGATAATTAATAATAATAATAATAATAATAATAATAATAATAATAATAATAATAATAATAATAATAATAATAATAATAATAATAATAATAATAAATAAATAAATAAATAAATAAAAAATGAAAGCACTTGTTAGTCTATGGTAAATTTGACGCTAATAACTATCAAAATGTTCATATAAAACATATATTTCTGTTATTACTACACCTAATTTAATAATAAAGATTAATAATAATAATAATCATATAATAATAATAATAATAATAATAAAAATAATAATAATAATTCAATAACAAATGAAAGGACTTATTAGTCTATGGTAAAGTTGACGCTAATATAACGATATCAAAAGTTCATGTATTACATTTATTTCAGCTACAGTACTACTATTCCAAATTTAATAATAATAATAATAATAATAGCAATAAAATAATTATCATTATTATTATTATCATTATTATTATAGTTATTATAGTTATTATTATTATTATTATTATTATTATTATTATTATTATTGATATTATTAGTATTATTGATATTATTGATATTTATATTAATGAAATATTGATATTTTTCATATTACTATTGATATTATTAATCATAATATTATTGGTATTTTTATTTTGATATTATTATCATATTATTCATATTATTAATGATACAATGGTATCAACTAGTGGAACAGTCTTGCTATAACCTATCAACAATCACCCACTCTTATTATTGAAATACTAAAGAGAGTTATACTTATGTATTACAATTAATAATGATAATGATAATGATGATGATGTTAGTGATTAATATTATTATCGGAATCTTCATTATTGTTTGATTTTGTTATTTTAATTTTTTAGTATTATTGTGATTATTATTATTATTATTATTATTATTATTATTATTATTATTATTATTATTATTATTATTATTATTATTATTATTATCATCATTGCTCTTAGTTATTGCTATTTTTTTATTATTATTAATTTTTCTTTATAATTGTTATTATTATTATTAGTAGTAGTAGTACAAGTATTATAATTTGTTCTATTAATACTACCCAATTTACTATTATTATTGTTATTAAATTTGTTTTTTTTTATTGCTATGTATCTGTATATAAACTAAATAGATGTGATAAGTTTTGATATATATATATATATATATATATATATATATATATATATATATATATATATATATATATATATATATATATATATATATATATATATATATATATATATATATATATATATATATATATATATATATATTGCAGGTTTCGAGAAAAAATTTAACACTTTCTCTGGAAGAATTTTTGCATTCACAGTTTCGCTAACTTGTTTTCTCCTACTCGCTCATTACTCTAGTTTTCTCACTTCAGCTCTGGTAACTACCGAAATTGAGATTATTCCAATTAAAGATTTCGATGATCTTTATTCAAAAAGAGATAATTATAAAGCATCATCTATTCTTGGATCTACTCTTCATTATTATTTCAAGGTATTATTTCATTCCTCAATATTTTACCTATTAACTCATTTACTAGATTGAAACTCAATTACTTGGCTAGTTAGTTGATCATTTATCTTCTAACGCAACTAAGTCACTCACCACCTAGTTGCCATTTGATTTCATATATATATATATATATATATATATATATATATATATATATATATATATATATATATATATATATATATATAGAAAAGAAATAGCACTGGAATTGCTCATAATGTACAGTCATGACGACAATCCCAAAGGACTCTCCCGACCGTAACTCAGGCAATGGGTAACGAGGTTAAAGGTCAAATCCATCACTCGCAGACAGTTATACAATAAAGTTTTTAAAGTCTATTAAAACTCTTACAGGCTATTTCTATCTAGAAAATTGATGTCTGCTATTGGAATCGAACCAGCAACCTTTAAGATGATAAGTCCTGTGTGTTAACCATTTAAAGGTCGCTGGTTCGAATCCCACTGAAGACATTAATTTTCTATATAGAAATAGTCTGTGAGAGTAAAGGTAGACATTAAAAACTCAATTATATAACTATAATCTTGTTACCCTTTGCCTGAGTTACGGTCGGGGGAGAATTTGGGATTGACGTCATGACTGTAGATCATGAGCAGTTCCAATGCGATTTTCTTTCGAACCGGCATGGTCTAGTGGTTAACGCACAAGACTTACCATCTTAAAGGTTGCTGGTTCGAGTCCAATAGTAGAGATTAATTCTTCATATACAAATAGCGTGTGAGAGTTTTAGCAGACTTTAATTAAAAACTCATATATATATATATATATATATATATATATATATATATATATATATATATATATATATATATATATATATATATATATATATATATATATATATATATATATATATATATATATATATATATATATATATATATATTATTAGAATTCCAGCTTGGAGATTATGCAGAATATTTGGAGGGATATGATGCTTGCAAATGAAAAATTCTTTCCAAAATCTTTTGAAGAATTGTTTGTTCTTTTAGCTCAAGACAATAAACTTGTTGCTGTTGTTGAATCAGATCTGACAACGTTAAAAGTGGAATATGACATAGTTTATTTTTTGATACGATCACAATCAAACATCGCGTTTGCCACACAAAAAGGATTTTTATTCAAAAATATTTTTGACCATTAGTAAGTTTTTCCATTTACGATTGTCATATTTATATTTTTAATAAATGCTCTTGAAATATTATATATATATATATATATATGTATATAATATATATATATATATATATATATATATTATATATATATATATATATATATATATATATATATATATATATATATATATATATATATATATATATATATATATATTAGAGGTGGACCGGATAACCGCATCCGCATCATTTTTCCAATATCCGCATCCGCGGATATCCGCAATTGGATATCCGCAACCGCATCCGCATTCGCGGATAGTAAAAAAATATAAAAAAAGCACTTTCTCTGGCAAGAGTGAAAAATGTAGATTGCTTTGCACACCAAACTCAGATAGTAGTTAAAAATTCCATTATGAGTCAAAAATGTGCATCCGATTTAATAACCAAATGTAGGTTAATTGCTACGCATTTCAATCACTCCGTTGTAGCCCAAAATGAGCTGAAGAAAATACAAACAAGATTAAATGTTCGTCCACTTTCTGTCATGCAAGATATTCAAACACGCTGGAATAGTAGTTTGCATATGCTTGAGAGGATGAGCGAAATTAATGAGGCCATTTGCCTTTATGCTTCAAGCAGCACAAAAATAAAGCCTTTAACAGCTGACGAAAATGACACTTTAAATAATTGTATTAATATCCTTAAGCCTTTTGAAGAATTAACAAAGACTATAAGTTCAGCTGAATCATGTTTCTCAGATGTGATACCACTTGTTTCAACATTGAAAGTTGTGTTAACAAATGTTATTAAGTCTAAGGGAGTTTCAAGGATGACTGAAACATTAATGAAGGAGATGAACGACAGATTTGAAAACCTGGAAAATGATGATGCTTATACTCGTACAATTGCAACCTTTTTAGGTCCCAGGTACAAAACAAAATTTTTTAAACCACTTGTTTCTCAGAATGTTAAAATCAAATTAGGATGCTTATGCGATGAGATGATAGAAACAGCTAAAATAACGCCTTTTTCAAGAAAAAGCAAAAGCTCTCAGATGCAAATGAAACAAAATCTGTTAGCTTAAGCATTGCTAAATCAATGAAAGATCTTCTAGCTTTCAGTAGAGATGAAGAATCACAGTCAGAAGTGTCAAAGGATACAATATCGATTATTGAAAATTATCTGAAACTCCCACGTTTGGAGGCAGATAAAGACCAACTGGTTTGGTGGAGAGATAATTGCAAAAGTTTCCCTTTTCTTGCTTAGCTGGCAAGGACTTATTTAGCATGTCCTTCAACTAGTGTTGCTAGTGAGCGTCTTTTCAGTGGAGCAGGCCTCATTTACGACGAAAAGCGAACCAAACTTTCACCTGAAAGAGCCCCAAAAGCTTTTATTTCTAAAAAATAACTTACCAATTATTAACTTCAAATGGAATATGTGAAACTGTGAAGTGTGAAGGTAATATTGAATTACTGGCTATATATATATATATATATATATATATATATATATATATATATATATATATATATATATATATATATATATATATATATATATATATATATATATATATATATATATATATATATATATATATATATATATATATATATATATATATATATATATATATATATATATATATATATATATATATATATATATATATATATATATATATATAACCTTTTTCCAAGTGGGTGGAGGTTGGTGGGGTGTTCAAGAGTTGGGTCCCCGTCCCACACCCTGCTAACAAAGATTCTGGATATTATATTTAAAATTCCAAGAATCTATGGAAAAAACTCTTAAAAAATTAAACTATCCGCATCCGCATCCGCATCTGCGGATATCCGCAACCGCATTCGCATCCGCGGATAGTAAAAAAATTCCGCATCCGCATCCCTTATATATATATATATATATATATATATATATATATATATATATATATATATATATATATATATATATATATATATATATATATATATATATATATATATATATATATATATATATATATTTTTTTTTTTTTTTTTTTTTTTTTTTTTTATTTATATATATATATATATATATATATATATATATATATATATATATATATATATATATATATATATATATATATATATATATATATATATATATATATATATATATATTAGTCTAAAGTTGCATATAAATAAGAAAATATAGTCCAGATTTATTTATCAAAATTGTATTATTTAAGTTATTGCAATTTGAAAAAAAAAATTTTCAATTACATTAACATTTTTCATTATTGGGATTTATAATTTTTAATACTGTCTTATTATGACTTCATCCTCTTATTAAACAAATTACTAATAAATTGAGTAATCTCTTAATGAAAACATTGCCATTGATGAAGTAATCATTATTAAATCTCTGATTTAGAGGGAAACTAATTTTAATTGCAAAAAAAAAAAAAAAAAAAAAAAAAAAAAACTGGAAGAATAGAGAGACTAAAATTGTTTATATATATTATTGCTTTTAGCTTCCAAAAACTAATTGAAAGTGGCATATACAAACGAGAGAGAAACACTCACTGGAAGAAACTTCAACGAAACCAGACCAAAACATCCAAAATCAATGATAATTTTTGGCATCCAATAGAAATAATTAATATTTTGCTTCCACTTCTTGTATTTATTTTTGGCAATTTACTCTCTGTTTTAATTCTTATTGTGGAATTAATAGTAAAAAGATAGATACATAAATTTTCAGTACTGCAGTTTCATAAATGTAAAATTGATGAATGTAGCTTTATCTTAAAATAAAATTATTTTAATTTAATAATAAGTTAATTAAATTTTGATAATAAATTAATGGAAAGAATTTTTTTTTTAATCTTATTCTGGTTTATTTTTCAATGCCAAAATTAATCTCATATTTCAAAATATTTCTGAACACTTTATTGACGTTATTTTAATGTTAAATTTCTAGAAGATTACTGCATTTTAAAATGAAACACATGCATTTTATAATTAGATTAACAATTTAGAGTTAAGTGAAATATATTAAAATTGTAAATTTCAGAAATGGAAAATATTTTTTTTTTTAAGTGATCCATTTAAATTTGAAGCAATGATGTAAACAAGTAAAAATTATTAAAAATACATTCTTACATTTTATTTCATTTTAACTTTCCTTATATTTGTCGTATATTTGTTTCCATAATTAAAACTAAACCAAAGCTATCGGGAAAGTGAGAATAACTAGAACTAGAAGAAAAAAAAGACTCTTACACAACTATACTGCAGTTAACAATACCATCAAAGCAATCTTACACAGTGAACAAAATCGTATAGGTTTTGATTAGTTTCTTTTCATTCTCTATGATGAAAATTGAAGTGTTTTCCTCATGAATGTGAACAGTTAGTTGGAAAAACTGTATTCCTGCTAAAGTTACCTTGAAAGCCCCTGAATTAAGAAATGTAATGATAAGAGTATGAATTGTGAATTGGCAAAAAAGTAAATGGTTGCCATATGTGCTTCGTTTTAGAGATATATATATATATATATATATATATATATATATATATATATATATATATATATATATATATATATATATATATATATATATATATATATATATATATATATATATATATATATATATATATATATATATATATATATATATATATATATATATATATATATATATATATATATATATATATATATATATATATATATATATATATATATATATAATATATATATATATATATATATATACTGTTTTTCTTCAGTCAACATTATCATTATTATTATTATTATTATTATTATTATTATTATTATTATTATTATTATTATTATTATTATTATTATTATTATTATCGCTATAATTTTTTATTATTTTTATTTAATCATTATTATTATATTATATTATATTATTATTATTTTTCGTAGTAGTTGCAGTGGCATTTTTACCATCTTTATTATTAGTAGTAGTTATAGTAATAGTAGTGTTGCCATATAGTGAGTTGTCAAAATTTTCAGATATTTCTATTTTTCATTAAATTTGTATATTAAAAATGGCATATTTTGAGGTATCGTAACGATCCTTATTTACTAGAAAAAAAAGTTTTAAATATTTTTAAGAATTTTTAATTCCAATTTTATAAAATTTATGATAAAAATAAATTTAAATATAAAACTGACTTACTTAAAAAGAAAATTGTAATTCATAATAGTTTACCATAAATTTGAAAAGAACGAGAGGAAAAGGGAGAACTTATATATATATATATATATATATATATATATATATATATATATATATATATATATATATATATATATATATATATATATATATATATATATATATATATATATATATATATATATATATATATATATATATATATATATATATATATATATATATATATATATATATATATATATATATATATATATATATATATATATATATATATATATATATATATATATATATATATATATATATATATATATATATATATATATATATATATATATATATATATATATATATATATATATATATATATATTAAACTTTTCAAATGCATTCTGGAGTAAAAATCATATTAAATAACCTGGCCTAAGATTTCATGAGGAGCAAGTTTTTTAATATCGAATAGTTTAAGGTAGAAATAATAAATACGAAAAGCTCTCATGTTAAAAATATCTGAGAAAATGCCTGAAAATTACTTCAGACAAAAAAAAATGTTCATTTTTTATTAATAGTTTAGTGTTTAGTCAAAACACTTACTCTCCAAGTTGAATATTGGTTCGAGATCTTTATCAAAATAAGTGATTTGAAAATTTAATTTAACGTTATTTTAAGCTGTAACACGTTTATTTAATTGTCAAATAAAACATATATTATTTAAATAATGATTTGTTTAAAATTACACAGTTAAACACTTTTAAAAATATATTTATTTAATTAAAGGACATGAAATGGAAGAATTTCCAATAAATATACAGAATTTCTACAGAGTTTATAAGAAGCGACATCTTACGGTTATAAATGCAACCACAATCACGTCATCAACGAGCCTTGAATTTATTTAAGAAAGTTTTTTTTTTTCAACAGTAAAAGGTTTAAGTGCTGTAACTTATTATTATTGTAAACTTTGGTTTTACTATTATTATTATTATTATTATTATTATTATTATTATTATTATTATTATTATTATTATTATTATTATTATTATTATTATGAAAGACTCTTTAATTACAAACTTTTAGGAGAAAAGCATAAAAATAATTTGTTTTATTATTGCTGGTAAGAAAGTTTTCTTAAGGAATGTGAAATTCGACATAAAATTTTAATTTTAATACTTCTTGAAACTTGACTCTCATGAGAGTAAGATTTTGAATTTGTAATATAATTTCAGTGATCATATATATATATATATATACTATATATATATATATATATATATATATATATATATATATATATATATATATTATATATATATATATATATATATATATATATATATATATATATATATATATATATATATATATATATATATATATATATATATATATATATATATATATATATATATATATATATATATATATATATATATATATATATATAATATTATATTTAATTTAATAAACGGTCTCGTCTATCTGTCTCTTTCTGTATATATATATATATATATATATATATATATATATATATATATATATATATATATATATATATATATATATATATATATATATATATATATATATTATATATATATATATATATTAAATTTTATTTTAATAAACGGTCTCGTTTATTCTTTATATTTATTATATTATATATATATATATATATATATATATATATATATATATATATATATATATATATATATATATATATATATATATATATATATATATATATATATATATATATATATATATATATATATATTAAATTTTATTTTAATAAACGGTCTCGTCTATCTGTCTCTTTCTGTATATTATATATATAATATATATATATATATATATATATATATATATATATATATATATATATATATATATATATATATATATATATATATATATATATAATACGTTTCCAGAAACTTACTAAAGAAACTTATATTTCACAATAAGTAGTGAAACCTTTTTCCCTTGAAGTACACCCCTTCCCCCTGAAGTGCACCCCTTCCCCCTTTAATTATTTTTCTGTTTCTTTTTCGATATTCTTTTCTCTAAGTTAAATATGCAAACTCTAAATTTGTCACTTACCCTTTTCTCTCTTGCTTTAAAGCTCTTTTATATTCTGTATGTTTTCCCTTCCTCAATTAAGTTGAATTGCTAACAATTTAAGTCACATCAAATGGTGAAAAAAGTAGATTAATCTTTATATAAAAATCGTTTTCTTTATCAAGAAAATTAGTAAATTAACTGAAAAGCAAATAGAAAAAAAGGAGTTGTTAAGTCAATCTTCAAAAAAATAATTAGTTTTTGAATCTATAAATGATAAAATGGGTTTTAATTACTATATAAAATTAATTGATTAATTTTCTTAATTTCTATCGACTTTTGTTTTGAAATTAATTATTAAAGAACGAAGTAAGAGGGGGAAGTATTGATTTCAAGAATATAAAATATGTTGAAGGCCTTCTTTCCAAATTTTCTTTCTAGCAAAGTTGGTGTTTTGGTTAAATAAAAATAAAATGTTTGTAAATTTAAAAGCATTTTCAATTGCTTTATTCTTTTCGTTGTGGTTTCTAAGAATTAAATGCTTTTATTCTCCTTTAATATACAAGGAATTTATTATTAATTTCATGAAGGCAAAGCTGCTAAGACACATAACATTTTTGCAAGGTAAATAAATGTATACTTTAACTCTTATCACATTTTAGTGCTGAAAAATTCTTAATTGAGGATAAAATTAAGTATTTTGATTATATATTTTCTATCATATAATGTATTTCATAAAGAATATTTTATAAATATCTAAATAATCAAAGGTAAATAAATATTTTCTTTAACTCTTATCACATTTTTGCGCTGAAAAATTCTTAATTGAAGATAAAATTAAGTATTTTGATTATATATTTTCTATCATATAATGTATTTCATAAAGAATATTTTATAAACATGTAAATAATCAAAATTCTTTAAAATTAACACTTTTAAGCTGCTTCCTGAAATAAAGTATATATATATATATATATATATATATATATATATATATATATATATATATATATATATATATATATATATATATATATATATATATATATATATATATATATATATATATATATATATATATATATATATATATATATATATATATATATATATATATATATATATATATATATATATATATATATATATATATATATATATATATATATATATATATATATATATATATATATATATATATATATTCAGACGAAAGCAACGATAAATGGGATTTATTTCTTGAAGAGACATTCTTTTTGATTTCAAAGGAAGGACAAGTTTTATCACAATTACGATATTTAGATGCTAATTGGTCAAAAATATTCGATGATCCAAGAGGAAAATTCACAACTGATTAAAGACAGAATTAATCTACAGCTTATCGTTATGGCCTTTTATACTCAACGTCATTTAAAAATGATAAATAAGGCGAGTAAAGTAATTAGAGTAATTTTAGCAGTTAATGTGTGTTTGTTATAAAATTTTAATGAAAAATAAAATTTACAAATAATACATTAAATTTTTGTATGTTCTATTTTGTGTATGATTTTTTGCTATAAAGATTTTAATGAGCAATAAAATTTACAAATAATATATTAAATTTTGGATTGTTCTATTTTGGGTATGATTTTTTACATTTTTTGAAACTTGTAATTCAAATTTTTTTTTTTTTTTTTTTTTTTTTTTTTTTTTTTTTTTTTTTTTTTTTTTTTTTGCAGTTGCTTACAAGTGAAAATGCAGAGAAGCAGTTTTGGCTCTTATTAACGGACGAAACGTCAGAATATTTAATCAGGAAACTTTTTCTTAAACCAAATTTTAAGGTAATTAGGTAAATTTCTTCCAGAAGGAAATTGCAATAATTTAAATAAAATTCTGAAAATAATAATATAATAATAATAATAATAATAATAATAATAATAATAATAATAATAATAATATATAATAATAATAATAATATAATAATATAATATAATATATATATATATATATATATATATATATATATATATATATATATATATATATATATATATATATATATATATATATATATATATATATATATATATATATATATATATATAATATATATATATATATATATATATATATATATATATATATATATATATATATAATATATATATATATATATATATAATATATATATATATATATATATATATATATATATATATATATATATATATATATATATATATATATATATATATATACAGGGTTTCCCAAAATGAAACGCCACCACTTCATATACGGGTAAACTGATGGAAAATGGGAACATATTACTCTACACATGTATGGTCGTTAACGTTTCGTTACGGAGAAACAGCTCACACCGGACGACTGTAGAAGTTAAATATTACGACACCTGAAAATTAACTTTAGTGATACGTGATATGGAGATATAGTTTGGATAGAAATCTACAACCAACGAAATTGTACCTCTGTAATGAGTCAGGCGATTACCCTATCGCATAGTTAGTTTATCAACATACAAGTGTGACGTCTCCACCGTTCATATTCATAATACATACGTTTTTTGATGACCCTAACGTATTTCAACAGGCAGTATGCCGATATTGTGTATGTGTACGAATTGAGCGACGGAAATACAAGTGTGGCGCTGCGTGCGTATGCTGTGCGGTATCCAAAAGAAAAGGTTGTAGTATAGGTCTGCTTCACAAGGAGAATCAGCATCTTTGAGTAACCGAGACATTTATACAGGCTGGCATTTTAGATGAAGTTTAAACTGTACTACGCTACCGCCACCGTATCCATAACATTCTCCGAAATTTTGACGTAAATACGTCATCGAGTGAACGTAAGGCGGCGGCCGAGCTTGCTGCTCTACGTTCAGAAACATGGAGAACACTGGCCGTGGATGGACGACATGCTTATCATTTGCAACGTTTACAGCATATATATATATATATATATATATATATATATATATATATATATATATATATATATATATATATATATATATATATATATATATATATATATATATATATATATATATATATGGCCCTGTAGTATTAACACACGTTTCCGAGAGTGGGTGCTGCGGATGGACGAAGACATCTTCAGTAGTGGTGGCACTCATAACCAGAGGAACAGTCACGTGTGGGCGCAAGAGAATCCTCATACAATCAGGGAGCACCATTATCAGCACGAATTTAATGGCTTACTGGGTCACAATCTCTTCGTCCCCTATTTTCTACCTGACCACCTGAGTGGCCAGAACTACCTTCAATATTTCCGCAATGGTTTCGGAATGTTCCATGACGAACACCCTGTTAAATCTACATGACATGCGGTTTAAGTTGGATGGTTGCCAATCACATTTTTTCAGAGACACACGCACCTGGCTTAATAGAAACTATCCTTCACAATAGGTAAGTAAGGAAGGCACTGATGGCTGGTTTCCAGGTTCGTAGGAACTCGCACCGTTGGACTTCTTTGCCTGGGTCTCTATCAAAGGTGTCATATACGCCTCCCCAGTCAATGATGTTCAAGACCTGTAGGAATGCATCAGGCAAGCGTGCGCACATATAACAACAGATGAATGCCGTTCTGCGACAATGTCCATTTTACGGAGATCCTGTGAATGCATCAAGGCTGATGGCAGGGGGACACACATTGAACACCTATCTATTGTATCTCAAAAATATGCATTCGTGAATGTTTATGGGGAATCCTGAGTCGAGTACTATATTCGAACCCTCTTGGGTTGGTTTCATCGCTAATAACTTTGTAACGAAGCGTTACCGAGCAAACATGTGTAGAACCTAACCTAACCTAGTAAAGTATTAGGCTCCTATTATCCATCAATGTACCCATATATGAGGTGGTGCCTTTTCATTCTCTGACACTATATATATATAATATATAAATATATATATATATATATATATATATATATATATATATATATATATATATATATATATATATATATATATATATATATATATATATATATATATATATATATATATATATATATATATATATATATATATATATATATATATATATATATATATATATATATATATATATATATATATATATATATATATATATATATATATATATATATATATATATATATATATATATATATATATATATATATATATATATATATATATATATATATATATATATATATATATATATATATATATATATATATATATATATATATATATATATATATATATATATATATATATATAATATATATATATATATATATATATATATATATATATATATATATATATATATATATATATATATATATATATATATATATATATATATATATATATATATATATATATATATATATATATATATATATATATATATATAAATAAATATATATATATATATATATATATATATATATATATATATATATATATATATATATATATAATATATATATATATATATATATATTAATTTATTTTCCTAAATAGATTCTCAATTTTATTTTTTGTATAATTAATTCTCATAAGCCTTTCAAAGTTATGTAAGTGTGGTAAATATTATTTTGGAAACTAATATGTGTTGCTATTATTATTATCTTAAAATAATAAATAACTTCATAATTCAATTTAAATGATATGATTATTTTACTATAAAAAAATTACATCATTCATATGTTTATAAGTTATTAAAATCATTAATAATAAAATAAATGGCAATGTAAAATAAAAAATAAAAATATTAATATAGTTTGAACCAAGAATTGTAATTAAAAATATTTTTTGAAATGACATTTTAAGGTAGAATAAAGTTATACGTATGCACAGCAATAATAATAACATATATTGAAACAATTATTTAATGTTTTAAGTAAAGAAATGAACTGGATTTCCAGTTATGCGTTTAAAAGTCACTTGAAATATAATTTAAATATCTAATATATGAAATAAAGAATAAATAAAGTGAATAAATTAATGCAAAACTTTTTATTTCACAAATTTCAGATAGTATTTGCATCTCATATGAAGGAAAAATAACTATATTGAAATTTCGGATCAGTACAAAACGGTTTCAAATGGAAACGTTCATAAGACAGTAATATCTTTTTGGGAACAAAACTCTTCTTCGTCCAAAGATTTCACTGAAAAGTTCAGAACTGACGTGAGAAATTTCAACCCGTGGAGAGAAAGATTTAATTTATCGGAAGTCTTTTTGACAACTTTTATAGTTCACGTAAGAGATTTTTTTAAACCGTTTTTTAAAGAACGCAAAAGAAATCTATATTATTATTATTATTATTATTATTATTATTATTGCATTATTAGTATTATTATCATTACTACTACGAATGTTATCATTATTATTATTATTATTTTATCATTGTTATCATTACTATTATTATTATTGTTATTATTATTACTTCTCCAATAATATTATTAATTATTATTATTATCATCATTTATCATTATTATTGTCATTATTTTTATTACCATAATTATTATTATTATTTTTTTTTTTTTTTTTTTTTTTTTTTTTTTTTTTTTTTTTTTTTTTTTTTTTTTTTTTTTTTTTTATTAAAATTATTATTATTATTACTTTTTAATTGTAGTTCTCCTAAATTCATCACTGTATGGTTTAATCATTCAATTAAAATTATTGTTTCCCTCATATTGACAGTCACCATCTTATTTGATTTATGAAATGACCGACAATGGAGAAGTTGAGTTAAGTGGACCAGTTGGAAATATTTGGAATTACCTCCAAGAGCATCTCAAATTCGAGTAAATACATTTTCATTTACTCTCTCCACCCTTAAAATATATCAAAGTTTGTGCTCTAAAATGCATTGCTAATATTAAAATAAATAGGATAAACTTTACAAATTATGTATTTCAGGTACAACGTAACAGTTTCTGAACAAGACATTTATGGAAGTTATGATGAATCGAAAAAATCATGGATTGGGTTGATAAAAGAGCTTCAAGAGAGGAGGTACAATATTGCTTTGAGTGACGTAAGCATTGTCACATCCAGATATAGTACTGTAGACTACCTCATACCATTTGACTTGCAGTAGTAAGTAAAATTTACTTACTGTTTAACTTCCTAAAGTGATATATAGAATAGATAAACGTGTAATACCATTCGACTTGCAGTAGTAAGTAAAATTTACTTACTGTTGAACATTCTAAAGATATATAGAATAGAAAAACGTATAATACCATTTGAATTGCAGTAGTAAGTAAAATTTACTTACTGTTGAGCATCTTAAAATGATTTATAGCATAGATAAAACGTATAAATTCTATTAAAATTTATTTTATTCATCAATAGCTGGTATATTGTGTATCAAACTCCAAATGGAAATACTGATTCTATCATAGACACTTCAATCTTCCATTATGTTGCTGAGTTTACGCCAACAGTCTGGTTGATCATAGGAATTATCTTCGCTGTATGTTGTGGGTGTCTTAAGATGATTTGTGCATTACATCCTAAGGAACATTTCTTAACATTTAGCGATATAATTTTCACTGTTCATTCATGTTTATGTAATTTTGGTAAGTGAAATTTCCATTAAAATTAAAATAATAATAATAATATAATAATAATAATAAATAATAATAAATAATAATAATAATAATAATAATAATAATAATAATAATAATAATAATAATAATAATAATAATAATAATAATAATGAAAATAAAAGCTCAATATTGCCTGAGTTGATATTTATACTACAAAGATTTTACAATTTCATATGAAATTAGGTTTATTTCTGCTGTTACTATTTAGCAAACGATAGTAATAATAATAATAATGATAATATATATATATATATATATATATATATATATATATATATATATATATATATATATATATATATATATATATATATATATATATTACAGGTATCGAAAAAAAATTTAACACCTTCGCTGGAAAAATTTTTTCTTTCACAGTTTCACTAACCTTTTTTCTCCTACTTGCCCATTACTCTAGCTTTCTAACTTCAACTCTGGTAACAGAAACTAAGAGGCTTCCATTTAAAGATTTAGAAGGTGTTTATGCTAAAAAAGATTATTATAAAATAGTCGTTATCAGAGGATCTTCAAATGAATATTTTTTTAAGGTATTAATCTGTTTTTTATTCATAATTTAACTAATTTACATTTTTGTACACTTTCTCAGCTCATCCATTTTCCTATTCAGATAATCAGCATTTTATCTGCCAACTAGGACATTCATGCAATTTACATTTAATTGCTATTATTATTTAACTTTATTTTAACTTCTGTTAACTCTTTATTTGGCTAGTTAGTTTACCTTCCAATGGATGATCATCTAGATACAGGATATGAGTTTCTTAAGTTCTGTTAACTTTTTATGGCTAGTTAGTTTTCCTTCCAAAGGATGATCATCTAGATGCAAAAGATGAGTTTCTTTAAGTTCTGTTAACCCTTATGGCTAGTTAGTTTTCCCTTCCAAAGGATGATCATCTAGATTCAAGAGATGAGTTTCTTAATTTAAGTTCTGTTAACTCTTTATTAATGCTTGTTGCTTTTCCTTCCAAAGGATGATCATTTAAATTCAAGAATTGAACTTAAGTTCTGTTAACTCTTTATGGCAAGTTAGTTTTCCTTCCAAAAGATGATCATCTAGATTCAAGAGATGAGCTTAAGTTCTGTTAACTCTTTATTGCTAGTTAAGTTTTCCTTCCAAAGGATGATCATCTAGATTCAAGAATTGAACTTAAGTTCTGTTAACTCTTTATGGCAAGTTAGTGTTCCTTCTAAAAGATGATCATCTATATTCAAGAATTGAACTTAAGTTCTGTTAACTCTTTATTGGCTAGTTAAGTTTTCCTTCCAAAGGATGATCATCTAGATTCAAGAGGTGAACTTAAGTTCTGTTAACTCTTTATAGCTAGTTAGTTTTCCTTCTAAAGGATGATCATCTAGATTCAAGAGATGAGTTTAAGTTCTGTTAACTCTTTATGGCTAGTTAGTTTTCCTTCTAAAGGATGATCATTTAGATTCAAGAGATGAGCTTAAGTTCTGTTAACCATTTATTGCTAGTTAAGTTTTTCCTTCCAAAGGATGATCATCTAGATTCAAGAGATGAGCTTAAGTTCTGTTAACTCTTTATGGCTAATTAGTTTTCCTTCTAAAGGATGATCATCTAGATTAAAGAGATGAGTTTAAGTTCAGTTAACTCTTTATTGCTAGTTAAGTTTTCATTCCAAAGGATGATCATCTAGATGCAAGTGATGAGTTTCTTAAGTTGAAATATTATCATTTGCTATTTCAAAAGCTAAGCCTGTCGAAACTAGTTTTGAAAAAACACTTTACAAATGTTTCTTATAATATGATCATCTGTCTCAGTATCATTTTTATTGCAAATAAGAAAAAAAAAATTTAATTCATTTGAAAAACAAGTTATCGAATGTATTTTACGCGCATTATATTTTGCAATCATAAAATTCAACTTTATTATTTTTATTTAAAAATATATAAAATATTGTAATTTTATTTTTAGAAAAAGAAAAAATAAGAGTAAAATAACTCAGTAAATATTATTTTAATTCACAAAAAATTTCAATGCATATAATTATTTTATAAATCTTTAATCATGATTTAGTTTACTTATTTTATTTCATTAACCAACGAGATTTTATATATATAAATATAAATATAAATATAAATATAAATATAAATATATATATATATATATATATATATATATATATATATATATATATATATATATATATATATATATATATATATATATATATATATATATATATATATATATATATATATATATATATATATATTTTAGAATTCTAGCCTGGAGCTTATGCAAAATATGTGGAGGGATATGAAATTCGCAAGAGAAGAATTTTTTCCAAAAGGTTTTCAAGAATTGTTCTCACTTTTAAGTCAAAATAGTAAACTTGTCGCGGTTGTGGATACTGATTTGACGACGTTAAAAATGGAATACAACATTGTATATTTTTTGATACGATCACAATCAAACGTTGCATGTGCCACACAAAAAGGATTTCCTCTCAAATATATAATTGATCACTAGTAAGCATTTATCAGTTGTTATTATTATTATTATTATTATTATTATTATTATTATTATTATTATTATTATTATTATTATTATTATTATTACTATTATTATTATTATTATTATTATTATTATTATTATTATTATTATCATTTTTATTATCTTTATTATCATTATTATTATTATTTTTATTATTATTATTATTATTATTAATTATTTTATTATTTATTATTTTTATTATTTATTATTATTATTATTATTATTATTATTATTATTATTATTATTATTATTATTATTATTATTATTATTATTATTATTATTATTATTATTATTATTATATATTTGGAGATTAAAAAAATAGATTTACTAATTTCCACCAGATTGAGAATATACGTAAATCTTGATCAAATTAAATTA
>SEYY01011336.1:0-5000 GCA_009176605.1 Armadillidium nasatum | reverse complement strand
GAAACCGTAATTATTTATAATGATGAATATTTGATATTTGTCATGATAAATTTGTCACAACATTTTTGACTTTTAAAACCCAGTAGGGTCGTCTCATCCATTTGAAATTTTATATCTAAAAGTTCATCTTCTAAATCTCTTTATGAGAAACACCTAAATTTCTATTCCTTTAGATGGTTCTTCTGTCTCTCTTGTTGATGACATAAACATTCTTAAGCAGATCGTAAACTATATATATTTTGGAAATCTAACATCATAATAGTTGTCTGGGAAGTCTCAAAGAAGCTGGAGGTTTTTAGATTCCGAGATGTTTTCCCTCTTCTTACTTTTTTCAACTATGCAAGAATCTCATTGCCCTTAAAAGGAGTTCTGCTCTCTGGAATCAAATTCACTTGGCCTTTTATACTTGCAAAGAGACCTAGGTGTTTTGCTTCTTTTTCATAGACACTACAACGCTGTATGTTTGACGGAACTGGACAATGGTAAGCCAAAACTTTTGTAACGCCCTTGTTACGCGAGAGGTACAGTGTCTGCACATTACTTTTACGTGAATATTGGCTATTTCATTCTTATTCTCTGTGGTTTATCTTTCTTTTCAGCCACCACTGTTTGTTTAATTTGTTTTTCCTGCAAAATTTGATCTCCCAAATTTAAAACGTGTTTGTGCTTATATTCGTAATCTGAGCAAGATGAGATTTGCGAGGGTTTTCCTTTTCGAAACTATTATTATTATTTTACACTTTGTCTTCGGTGATGGCTTTTCCATTGAGCGAGGAGTAATGACTATGAAAAAAAGAATTAAATACAAATAAAATAATTAAAATTAAATCAGTTCAATTACCAGTCTCCGTTATAAAAGGTTGCGGGACATGGATCAGTCTACAACTCACCAACCACAACCTCTTCCTTCAATTATCACCAAAATAGAAAAGGTTAGAAATTCATAACTATTAATTTTATGATTTATTTAATTTTATTTGTAATTTTACAACGTAGTTTCTTAATTTAATTTTGATTATTATTTATATTTAATTTTATCTCCATTTCTTTGTTTTTTTTTTCCAATATAATTTTTTTTTGAATTTTATTAAATTATATAGGCATATTTTAAAATTTTACTTTCATTTCTTAGATTTTTAAATTTTTATAAAGGTTACTTTAACTTTAAAATTATTTTTTATTCATGCTTTGCTTAATATTTAAACTAAACAAATGGTAAGTTCTTTATTTTTTTTTCTACAATTCAACACTACTCACGGGCAGAGCCCATTTCAAGAAGTGGGCGTATACAAATAGAAAAGAGAAAGAAAACTCCCTCAGACCCGAAACTAACTCACATCCCTCAGGTGGGCATAGACGGAAGCCTTGAAGAGAGGAAGATTAAATACAGAAGGAAAAATAGATGATGATGATAGAGAGTTCCACAGAACAAAGGTGGCTGGAAAGTGACGCTTTATATAGTATAATCTGTATATAGTATAATAAGACAGATTATACTTTATAAAGTATATTCTGTCACGTTATCTCAGGAGTACCACTTTTCAGTCTTCCGGCGCTCAACGCAGGGTGACAAACCTTAGGAAAGTTACGACAAAAGTGCAGATAATTTTTGACTTTCCCTATTATATATATATATATATATATATATATATATATATATATATATATATATATATATATATATATATATATATATATATATATATATATATATATATATATATATATATATATATATATATATATATATATATGAAACCATTTGATTTACAGTTAACCTATTGATGGATTTAAAATTTTCATCTTGGGGGTTTGTTATTGTCTATTGTTGAATTTATTGCTGAATGCATAGTTGGATTTGTAGATGGATTTATAGTTGGAATTATGGTTAAATGCATACTTGGATTTTTGGTAGGATCCATAGTTGGATTTATATACGACAGTTATATGAATTAATGAACGAGTGTAAGGGTAGTTCCGAGTGATGTAACTTACTTATAAGACTTTTCTTATTTTCAAAGATAAATTTGTTTTAAACATAAATTTTATTTTTTAATTAGTGTTTAAATATCTTTCTGATTAAAGGAGGAATTTAATTGCATTACAAAAGATACTTTTACTTATAAATGAAATTGAATATTTACAAGCTATATATATATATATATATATATATATATATATATATATATATATATATATATATATATATATATATATTATATATATATATATATATATATATTATATATATATATATATATATATATATATATATATATATATATATATATATATATATATATATATATATATATATATATATATATATATATATATATATATATATATATATATATATATATATATATATATATATATATATATATATATATATATATATATATATATATATGGGAAGCTGTGTGGTTTTACAATTGGACCTTTTGGCTTTAGGTGATCTATATCAAAATTCAGCTTCCACTAATGACTACCTTATACATAAGCATTACAAGGTAATCAAAACTCACTGCAACAACTAACAATATATTTATTTAAGAGAATATTAGTTTACACTTTATTATTTGGACCACTCAGAATAATAAGGCACAATAATATCCAAGAATACCAAATTATAATCTTAGTAGCAGACAATACAAAGCTATATCTAGCCGGTTTTTTGACTGCCCTCTCCTCACCAACAACAAAACAAAACAAACCATAGTTGCCAGTTTCAAAGGTTTCCAGATACTATTCTATTTATAAAATTTTGTATTAAAAATCTAAGTTTAAATATATTCAACTTTAATAAATCTAGAGATGAGTTCATCCCAAATATATATATATATATATATATATATATATATATATATATATATATATATATATATATATATATATATATATATATATATATATATATATATAATATATATATATATGTGTGTGTGTGTGTGCGCGCGCTTGTGTTAGAAATAGCCAAAAGGTCCACCCAGAAGGAATTTTTGGTCGATTTCGAATGTATTCATAATTTGGCAACATTTAATAAAAAGAAGATTTTGAAGACAGTTTAAAGAAAGCACTCTGACCTTTCCATAAAAAGTTTTTGTTATAAGATATAAATTTTTTTTTTAAGCATCCAAATGATTGTAATTTTTTTAAACAGCACTATTTAAGTTTTCTTTTACTTAATATTTTTCTTATTATTATTAACACTATTTATTATTGCATTATATTCCTTCACTCTCTTATATATTGCAGTTTAGAATGCATTAAAAAGAAAATTGTAATTGGCTTAAGAGAGTGGAGAGTTCAAATTACGAAGTAAAAAAGCAAGGAAAATAACATCTATCAAATTACGTAATTATTATTACTTTATTATTATTATTATTATTATTATTATATATATATATATATATATATATATATATATATATATATATATATATATATATATATATATAATATATATATATATATATATATATATATATATATATATATATATATAATATATATATATATATATATATGAAGCGAAGTTCAAACTGTGTAGATCTCATATTGGGAACATAGAGTGTACTGGAAGGGGTTCGTCCCTCTCTCGAGTTGATTTCAAAGAAGGTATTTCAGACATAAATTCGTCCTTGCATTATAGTTACTATAGACACTGTCCTGTAAGCTATCTGCCTCTTCTTCACACTACAAAAAAATACTACAACCATCGTCCTGTAGGTAATCTATCATTTCTTCCCACTACAAGAGCTCCACTTTGCTCTCCTACACGTACCCATATCTAAATTAAAATAATAATCAATTTATTTTCCCTTAAATTCGTGTAGGTGACGTATCCAGGGATTGCTCTATAGTCGACTCCTCCCAAAACATCGATTAGAGGCTCGTGACCCCTGACGGTGGGATTGATGCCATCAAGGAACTACCAGTTGTTCCGGGGCACGATCTTGTCTTCATTTGATTTTGAAGGTTTAGAAGTCAATAATTTCCGCTTTATTGAACTTAACTCCACCACTATATATATATATATATATATATATATATATATATATATATATATATATATATATATATATATATATAATATATATATATATATATATATATATATATATATATATATATATATATATATATATATATATATATATATATATAATGCATGTGCATGTGTTTGTATGAACTGTATAATATCGAAATATGAGTATATATTATATATATATATATACTAAAAAATATCGAATTTTTTCATGAATTTTATTTATATACTTATTTATTTATTGGTAGTAGTATATACCACATGATCTACCACCAGATAAACCTAACGGTCTTTTCTGCAATTGCGCACGATGTTGCATTCTCAGACACCTTTCTGACCTATTTTTATCGGTTCACAATTTCGCTACGAACCCCTACCCCCGACTTCGAGCAGATTTCAGCCTGATTAAACCTCAAAAAATGGGTCAGAAGAGAGAGTGAGGTGAATGTAGTAACGTCGCAAGGTCAGATAACCTACTGTCACCGAATTTTTTTTTTTTGGGGGGGGGAGGATTCACTGGGCTCCCAGGGACTCCCAGGGGCATTTTCCACCGACTTGAGTCCATTTTCGATGGGTTGAAAACCCCCAAAATAGTGTCAGGAAAGAGCGTGAGGTTGATTTCAGGGAGTGAATTGCTATTGCAAATCAAAATCATGTTAAGCTTATCTGCCAGTGTATCGTGAGCTATGCTATATGATATATATATATTATATATATATATATATATATATATATATATATATATATATATATATATATATATATATATATATATATATATATATATATATATATATATATATATATATATATATATATATATATATATATATATATATATATATATATATATATATATATATATATATATATATATATATATATATATATATATATATATATATATATATATATATATATATATATATATATATAATATATATATATA
>SEYY01011335.1:7500-17757 GCA_009176605.1 Armadillidium nasatum | reverse complement strand
GGTATTCCACAGAAGCTAAGTTAGAACGTAAGCCACGGATGTTGGTGAAGAGTGTACAGAGAACCCACGTCTGCGCACACCAGCCATTCTTCACAAACACTTGCGTTCAAAACAGACAAACAAACAGCCAATCCAGCAAACTGACAAACACAAACAATCACACGAGCAAATAGTCAGACTAACGAAGAGGCAAACAAAACAAAATAAAAACTGAAAATGCTTATTTTAAAAACAAATATTAAAACTTTAAAAACACAAACACAAACAATCACACGAGCAAACAGTCAGGCAAACGAAGAAACAAACAAAACAAAATAAAAACCGAAATAATACTTATGTTAAAAACAAATATTAAAACGTTAAAATCAATTATGAAACTATATAACTTAAAAACTATTTCTGTTTAAAACAAAATTTTCACTAAAAACTTATCTTAAATTTTTTCAATCACTAGTTGATCCCGTTGTAAATTAAACCACTATAGATACTAAATTTTAAAACGCAAAAAAAATTTCCAAAACAAATATACACAGTAGATTAACAATTAATTATAAACGTTTAAAAACAACGTTATATAATATATATATATATATATATATATATATATATATATATATATATATATATATATATATATATATATATATATATATATATATATATATATATATATATATATATATATATATATATATATATATATATATATATATATATATATATATATATATATATATATATATATATATATATATATATATATATATATATATATATATATATATATATATATATATATATATATATATATATATATATATATATATATATAAATGTCAACGCTAACTTTGCTTCTTCTTCTTTCCCTCTTCTACTATTTTCTGGCGGCATAACTGCCGTTTTTCCTTCTGGTAAACCTGAACTCTTCGCTCAAACTCTTGAATCTAATTTAACCTTAATTAATCGTGAGCTACTTTTATTCTTTCAACCTCCTCAAACTCATTTATTCCTGAAATTGAGATTTCTTCTAAAGACTTTATTTCTGTTCTCTCTGAACTTAACTCTAAGAAAATGTACGGTTCTGATGGTATCCCTCCTGTGGTTCTCAAAACTTGTGCTTCTGAGCTTGCACCCTGCCTTGGTAAACTACGTCTCTGTCTTTCTACTTCAACCTTCCCTTCTTGCTGGAATCGTGCACTCATTCAACCTGTGCCAAACAAGAGGGACCCTTCCTAACCTTTCAACTATCGTCCCATTTCTTTAACCAGAGTTCTTTCTAAAGTTTTCTAATCTATCCTTAACAGGAAGATTTGGAAACATCTCAATTCTTCTAATCTTATTTGAACGCCAGTATAGGAATTGTAAAAACACTGTTCTGGTGATCTTCTTTCCCTTCTCTGTGATTCTTGGTCGTTCTCTCTTCGGCATTTTGGTGAATCTTCTGCTGTCGCGTTTTTTTTAACACACATCACCACCACTCATGGGCAAAGCCCAATTCAAGGAGGGGGTTGCATAAATTGAAAGCTTTTGATAGACTGTATTCTATAGCAACTCTTATGGACGCCATCGTTCATCCTTTATTTATATTAATAGTGGTGTTCTACAAGGTTCTGTCCTATCACCAATACTTTTTCCATTTTTCATTAATGACCTTTTTCCTATTATCACCTATCCACTTTTATGTCTATTATTCCACCATTCATTACTCCTTTTAGTTTGAGAGACGTTCCTCTCAATAGCAGTTAATCAACTCGAGGAGGGTAGCCTTGGAACAACTAACCTCTATTCTTTCTCATATTTCAAATTGGGGCGGAGAAAGCATGGTCGTTTTCAACTTCTCAAAAACTCAGTTCTTCCATCTATCTATTAGACACAACCTTTCCCCCAACTATGACCCTTCTTCTTCTTCTTAAAAAAAAAAAAAAAAAAAAAAAAAAAAAAAAAAAAACTCAAACCTACCTCTGTTTTAATATTCTCCGTATTTCTTTTTCTCGTGATCTTTCTTTTAAAAATCACATTACTTCTCTTTCTAAGCAAGCTTTTAAGAAGTTGTGTTTCCTTTAAGTCGCCTTCCTTATTCTTTAGTTTATAATGCTATCTATCATTATCAAACCTTATACAGCTCGCAATCCTTTCATCTCAAGCATATTCTCTCTTTTCCTCGCCTGAACATTCTTCATCCATGTTTTACATTTACACATTACAGATAGCAAACACATATAATTAAACATTCTTATTTTTATTTCCTTCGATATTTCCACATTCTTATATGCTTCTTTTAATTCACTCATCACTTTCAATCCCACCACCAGTCTATTCTTTATTTACTTTTTCATCTCCCCTTTTTCATCTCCCATTTGAACTCTTCATCCTCCTTAAATTTCTTTCCCCACCTTTATTCTCCTCCATTCCTAACCTCTCACACCTCATTCTCACCCTCATCCTCACCTCATCAATTTAATTTTTGCTGAATTTACTCTCATATCTCTTGTCTCACATTTCTTCACCAACTCCCTCTCCAACATTCCCAACTTTTCCCCAGACTCCTCCACTAACACATTATATGCAGACATCAAGATATTTACCTCCAGTTCACCCTCCACACTTTTCAAACTAACTGCCTCCCCTTCACTTTCCATCCCTCTAACTGCATTATGCATCAACAGTTTAAGCACACGGCAACATTACTCTCAACTCTACGTCAAACCAGTCTGTCAGCTCCTTCTTCACTCTCACTCTTTGTTTACAGTTTTCATAAAAGCCTTTGGTTTCTTTCAATAATCTCCCTGCCAACCTTCCTTCAGTACCTTGAAAAATTTCATACTACTTACTATATCAAATGCTTCCTCCAAATCTTTAAAACATGAATACCCCATTTTTCCTTTCTCACCCAATTTCTAACCCTCTCTAAAATCATTTTGTACCTACCCACCCCATCTCTTGAAAAGGTAATACCTTCTATAAATTTTCCAAAATACTTATCCTTCAAACATTCCAACACACCAGTTTATCCACTTTTCCTTTATATATAGGAACTATGCACACATCCCGCTACTTCTGTGGCATTCTCCTTTTTCCCCAACAAACATGACAAATTCTAAATAACCAGTCAACCACATTTCCAGCTTCATTCCTTATCTCCTCCTCATATACATCGTCATTATCTGTCGACTTTCATTTTTTCACCTTTCCTACCGCTACTTCCACTTCCTCCCTACTAATACTTCTTTCATCTTACCCAGTCACTACCTCCCTATTATTCCCACCTCTCTCTCCCCCAGTCACTCTCTCCCCATTCAACAATTCACTAAAGTACCTTCTCCACCATTTTGCTACTTCTTTCTTACCTTGTATTAACTCACCATCCTCCCCCCTCACTCACTTCCCGGCCTTTTCTCTCTCTCCTCATCCATTTTTCATCCTCGAAGGATATATATATATATATATATATATATATATATATATATATATATATATATATATATATATATATATATATATATATATATATATATATAATATATATATATATATATATATATATATATATATATATATATATATATATATATATATATATATATATATATATATATATATATATATATATATATATATATATATATATATATATATATATATATATATATATATATATATATATTATTATTACTATTATTATTATTATTATTATTATTATTATTATTATTATTATTTTTGATATTTGGTTCAGATGTCATTGGGGTAAGACGTGTTAAAAAGAGAAGAAACAGTAAGATTTTAGAAGGAAAACACCAAGAAAGAGAAGAAAAATAGTAATCTGAAGAGTAAAAATAAACTCTCAGAAGAAACATGATTTAGAGAAGAAGGTTATGAGTGAGAAGAAAACATCAATATTCAAGCCAGGATGAATTTATGAACAATAAACAAAAATTTTAATATAAAGTTAATTTTTTTTTCGAAATTAAGATAAATAGTAAAATTTAATTTAAATAAGGGAAAAAAATTCATGTGAAGCAACAAAAGTAAAATACGATGTACTGATTTGGAATTAATACAAAGAAAATTGAATATTTGCAAATTTCAACTTGAATATTGATTATTTTGAACGTGATCCAATATGACATCTGAATCATAAAGACTTACAACAAGTCTTTCAATAATGTGCCTTCAGCATCATTTGGAGGTTGTGGCGACTGGCCTAGCAAGCCGGCTACTTAAAAAGACACACTGCTCAAGAAACCAATGATGAGCCTCGGAATAGGACGGAATGCCTTTCAGAGGCTCGTCGCCTGACAGGAGTGATCCTAACAGAATGGATGGTGAGATGGTGAGATTATTATTATTATTATTATTATTATTATTATTATTATTATTATTATTATTATTATTATTATTATTATTATTATTATTATTATTATTATTATTATTATTATTATTATTATTATATTATTATTATTATATAATAATAATAATAATAATAATAATAATAATAATAATAATAATAATAATAATAATAATAATAATGAGAAATGAAACTATATTTAAATCTCATATTATTCTGTTTTACAGATTGCAATATCCAAATTAATGAAAAGTTATTTGCTAAAAATATTTACCAACTTTTCTGTTCCGATTTTGCCACATCATTGTTTTCCTGTCAAGTCAAAATCCACTTTTAAAAGCGACTTTGATCACGTCTATGAATATGTTACGAAACATTTTAGTAAAAAGATGAATAAATCTAAATTATTAACTTTGCCTAAGATGAAATATTACAATTACGTTAAACAGTACCCATGTCCAATTTTACTTCTTGATAAATATAGAGAAAAATTAAAGAAGAAATTGCGAATTCGCAGTGATTTATTACAAATGGCTCGAAACAAATTACAAGCAACACTAAAATCTTCGAATCGTGAAAACATAAGAAACGTAACACTTATAAGTGCCCATGTCCGACGAACGGATTATTTGGAGTACAGCAAAAGAAGAAAACTTATTTTTCCAACAGTTAAATATTATAAAATGGCTTTTGAAATTTACCGAAAAAGGTGAGTGTTCAAAATATATATATATATATTTTTTTTTTTTTTTTTTTTAAATAAAAGAATGTGCGCTGACCTCTTTGGTTCTCCTTCTGATAAAAATTTCTACCCAAAATTATTTCTAATAACTTCTGTAAATCTACCTTTCCTCCTCTTATAAGTCCTGACGGCTCTGCGGCTAATATTCCTTCTGAAAATGCAAATCTCTTCAGCCTCCTTTTTCCTCCAATTCAGCCTGAACGACTCCTTCTCCCCTCCTCCTACTCCTTCTGCTCTCTGGTGTCTCATGACACCATATATGATTTCATAAGATCAGGTTCATGGTATCTTGAGAACTATGAACGTCATGAAGGTCAGCGACCCGGATAGCCTTCCTCCCTGTGTTCTGAGAGAGTGTGCATCAGAGCTGGAACCTGTCCTTGTTCAACTCTCCTCTCTATGCCTTAATACTAACACTTTTCCTCAATACTGGAAGCAAGCATATGTTCGGTCGATCAAGAAGAAGAGCAGACCCTCTGATCCCTCTAATTATTGACTAATAACTATCACTTGTGTTCTATCTAAAATCTTTGAAATTCTCCTGAACTTTTATTTCTGGATCTCTAGAATTTCACTCTCTTCTTTCAGATCATCAGTAGGGCTTTCGATGTTCGAGGTCTACTGATAACATACCTTATATATTACTTATTTATAGTCTCCTGCTATTAGAGATTTTATATATATATATATATATATATATATATATATATATATATATATATATATATATATATATATATATATATATATATATATATATAATATATATATATATATATTCAGATCACCACCACTGACGGGCAGAGCCTTTTTCAAGGAGGGGGCACATTCAATAGGAAGAAACTCTCTCAAACTCGTACCAAACGCACATCTTTCAAGTGGGCATATGCGGAAGCCTTGAAGAGAGAAAGATTCAATACAGGAGGAAAAATAGATGATGGTAGAACAGAGGTGGCTGGAAAGGAGGAGGCACCACAACAGGCTAGCCTGGGGTTTATTACGTCAATGCAAAATTCCTGCGAAAGCAGGGCATTCCTTGTGCAACGAGGACGACGCAACGGTGGAGGAATGCGAGAGGCCTATTCCTTGAGCACCTGCCATTGTAGTACCTATAGAAAAGAGATAGTGCGCTAACTTCACGTTTCAGAGATAGGGGGTCAAGAGAGTTTCAACGTAGAGGACAGTATGTTAATCTTTTAGCTTTACACTCAACCCTATCCAGAAGAGAGGAGAAGTCTGAAAATCCCAAATGTGAGAACAGTACTCCATACAAGAGCGAATAAGACCCTTATATAACAGGAGTAACTGCTCAAAAGAAAAAAATCTCGCAACCTGAATAGTATTCCCAGCTTCTTAGAGGTCGTTTTAGCAACCATTGTGATATGTGGTTTCCAAGACAATTTATTCTTTATGTTTAGACCAAGAATGTTAACGTTATTTACAGGTGAGACGGGAGAGCCATTAAAGAAGATAAGAAAGTTGGGAGGTGTTTATGAAAGGGATGAGAAGAAGTTGAGTTTTAAGAATGAACAAAGTTCGAAGTGCAGTTGAGAAGATCGTTAATGAAAAGTAAGAATGAAGTTGGAGATAAAACAGAACCCCGAAGAACAACACAATTGACAGGAAATTAGGAAAAGGTCGCTTCATGTACAGGTATCGAAATGGAACGATCTTAGAGAAAACTAGACAAGAGTAAGCAAAGGGAAGGAGGCAACCCAAAGGAATGGAGCTTGGAGAGCAGTGACGCATGCCATACCCGGTCAAAAGCCTTGAAAATGTCGAGCGCCACCACACAAGACTCTCTAAAATCCCTAAGGGCAGAAGACCATATATCAGAAAGTATGTTACCAGTTGACCTTGAGCGTCTAAAGCCATACTGGTGATGTGAGAAAAGAGAATGAGATTCCAAATGATCCAAGAATTGAGAGTTGAGGAGAGCTTCAAAAATTTAAGACAGAATACAAGTGAGAGCTATAGGTCGATAGTTAGAAGGGTCAGAGCGGCTACCTTTTTTCTGGAATGCCATCCGGGCCACTGGCCTTCTTGACTTTCATAGATTTCAGAATCCTTTGCACCCGATCTTGAATAATTACAGGTAGAGACATGGGATACCTGAGAGGAGAAGTAGTTGGAACCAAAGCAAGATTCATCCCAATAGTAGTTAGCAAAGAAGCGACGAATTGCCCCCCCCCCCAATTAACCCGATTAAAGTGCCAGAAAGTACGTTTAGGGCATGGTGGAGCTGATGGAGAGAAAGCATTAAAACTAAGAGCTATAAAATTACGGTCAGAGTTACCAATAGGAGGAAAAATGGTTATTTATTTTAGAAGTAGTGGTGAAGTATAAATCGGGTGTTCAAGAACTGGTTAGGACGATCTGGAATGTGTGTGGGTTCCCTAATCAACTGCTCCAGATCGTTGAGAATACAGAATGACTTGGCCTCCTTCCCACCTTTATCATTATAAGAGGAGCCCTACCACTCAGTGTGGTGTACGTTGAAATCTCCTAAATAGAGGATTTCAGCATTTGGATAAAAAGAAGTAACAGTCTTGTGAGAAGTAGTAAGATATTGAAAAAGAACTGGAAAATCTGTTCCATTAGGAGAACATAGCAGAAATCCAAGATAATTGTAGTAGTAGGAAGACAGATTTTAAGTCATAAAACATCGAAATTAGGAGATTCAAGATTTACGAGAAGTGTCACAGGAGTGTTAATGTTAATATAGGCACAGTCGGAAATTATGAAAAAGGTTGTAATTGGAGACATTGAGGTTGTTCGAAAAAGAATTCCAGTCCAGCTGGGTCCTAGACAGAAGCAAAAAGATAGGATGAGAGTTAGAGAGGTGATATTCTATGGATTCGATATTAGCACGAAGGCCACGGACGTTGGAAGAGTCAATTGAAAGCCCCAGTCTACAGCCACCCTCACGTCCTCTCAATCTTGTCTTTCAAAGAAGCACACGCGCTCTCACCCTCACTCAAGCTCGAACACGTACACACACACACACACTCTCTCGCGCACACACACAAACACACGAACGTACATACGCTAACAGTAAACAAGCTAAAACGGGATGTTAAAGCAAAATAAAAAACACATTAAGAAGCTAAAAGAAAAAATAATAAACGAATAAATAAATAAATAAATAAATAATCAAATTGGCAAATAAATATATTTAAATTAAAATAATGCAACTGGAACTTATCTTGAAACTCTGTTTACTAAAAAAAGTTGCAGGTAGTTAAAATTTTTCTATCATAGAAGTTCATTTATGCTAAAACAAAAACACTTCATAAATTTTAAAACACTTAAAACAAGACATAGAAATTAAATTAAAACATAATAATGACTAAAAACTTAATGCTTTTGAAAACACTCACATAAACGCACTATGTATGTATGTATGTATGTATGTATGTATGTATGTATATGTATATATATATATATATATATATATATATATATATATATATATATATATATATATATATATATATATATATATATATATATATATATATATATATATATATATATATATATATATATATATATATATATATATATATATATATATATATATATAAAAATAAAAAAAAAAAAAAATTTTTAAATTTATTTTTTATTTTTTATTTTTTTTTTTTTTTTTTTTTAGTAATAATTTTTTCCTTCTACTGACTAATTTAAATGAAGTCTTATTTTCAGTTGCAAAAATGCAGTTTTTATTGTAATTTCCGATGATCTAAGATGGGTGAAGGAAAAACTTTCAGGTGAAAATATCTTATTTCCAGGTGAGTTTTCATGATGCACACACACACACACACACACACACACACACACACACACACACACATATATATATATATATATATATATATATATATATATATATATATATATATATATATATATATATATATATATATATGTATATACTCACGTAGATCCGTGTGCCATTCCCTGGCGTATACGTATCATCTCAATATTTTACACAAACACCCTGAACTCGCTGTTTCTCCTCTCATAAGTGCTTTGTGAAACCTACCTGTTCTTGCCTAAATACATCTACGTTTTTCCGATATTCGTATAATTAGTTAATAATGTTGTTTTAAGATGAATTCAGATGGTATCTTACTTTCCTATTCTTTGCAAACATGTCTAAAATCTCTGTATGCTGGTTCAAAGATGATATCTTTGTTCGTTCCTGAGCCCTTTGGGTGAGAAATATATATAAATATGTTACCTTACTTTTGAAATAAGTTTGAAACCACATGATCAGAAATTTAAGATGGTAGATGGATGACATCATAGTGTTAGGGTGCACCTGTGTGTGTGAGTGTGCGCGTATTAGGAATAGAAGTGGCCTTATACGCTTTTACGTGATTCAGTGTGTTAGCCTCAAAAATAACTATAAATTTTTAATAAATAATATTGTTTTACAAAAGATTTTACATTTTTTAAGAGATATAAAAAAATTTATTATTGAAAGGTTTGAAAATAAATTTTAAAGTTATATCTTAAAACAAGTATAAAGATTGTAATATAAAATTGGAATAAAAATTAAAGCTTAAAATAAAAATAAAAAATGTAATGTGTAATAAGTTTTAAAATAATTTTAAAAAGTCATCGCATGAAAAGAAACATAGAAAAATGCAATTTGGAATAAAGTTAAAAAATAATAATTTGATGAAACGGAATGAATGTCCAAGAAGCATGGGGTTATTAAAGAAATAGAGCCAAGAAATTAAAATTATACGATGTAATATCAAGTAAATGATGCCTTCACTAGTATAAAAACCATATTATGGTAAGATTTATTTAGTAATAAGAATTTTCATTTATAAATGCATTAAATATTGTTATAGAACGATGTTTTGGATATTAAACATTTGGGTTAGGTATGATAAACACGTGGTTATACGGTAAATGTAAACGAGGCTGACCAAAAACAGGAAATATCAGGAATTGTTGGGTTACGTAGTGATCAGTGACGTGGTTATGACTTCATAGACACATGGTCTCCTTTAGAACTTTAGTTATAGTGAGTTAAAGTAAATGTAGTGAGTCAAAAAGAGGAAATATCAGGAATTGATTGGATAAGATACAAACAACCACGTGGTTATGACATCATAGACAGACGATTATTTTGTGCTTAACTTTCAGCGAATAT
>SEYY01011335.1:0-2500 GCA_009176605.1 Armadillidium nasatum | reverse complement strand
TATCAACTGCTATTAAGTGGGACGTTTTTACAAACTGGAAGGAATAATGAAGGGTGGAGTCATCAGCATAGGAGTGGATAGGAGATGAGGTGATAGAGAGAAGGTCATTAATGAAAAGTAGAAAAAGTGTTGGTGACAGGACAGAACCCTGAGGAACACCACTATTAATAGATTTAAAGGATGAACGGTGGCCGTCTACAACAGCTGCTATAGAACGACCAGAAAGGAAATTAGCGAGATCACAGAGAGAAGGATAGATTCCGAAAGAGGGAAGTTTAGAAATCAAAGCTTTGTGCCAGACTCTATCGAAGGCTTTCGATATGTCAAGTGCGACAGCAAAAGATTCACCGAAATGCCGAATAGCGGAGGACCAAGAGTCAGAGAGAAGGGAAAGAAGATCACCCGTAGAGCGTTTCTTACGAAAGCCATACTGGCGATCAGAGATAAGATTAGAAGAATTGAGATGTTTCCAAATCTTCCTGTTAAGGATAGATTCGAAAACTTTAGAGAGAACGGAGGTCAAAGAAATAGGACGGTAGTTGGAGGGTTGAGAGGGGTCCCCCTTTTTCGGCACAGGTTGAATGAGCGCACGTTTCCAGCAAGAAGGGAAGGTTGAAGTAGAGATACAAAGACGAAATAGTTTACCGAGGCAGGGTGCAAGCTCGGAAGCACAAGTTTTGAGAACCACAGGAGGAATACCATCAGGACCGTACTCCTTCTTAGTATTAAGCTCAGAGAGAGCAGAAATGACATCTTTAGAAGAAATTATAATTTTAGGCATAAATGAGTTAGAGGGGGTTGAAGGAGGAGGAATAGCTCCGGAATCGTCTAAGGTTGAATTAGAGGCAAAAGTTTGAGCAAAGAGTTCAGCTTTAGAAGAAGGTAAAACAGCAGTTGTGCGTCGGAAGATATTAAAGGAGGGAAAGAGGAAGAAGCAAAGTTAGAGTTGACATTTTTGCAAAATGCCAGAAAGAACGTGAAGAAGAGGAACCAGAAAGATTATTGCATTTTCTACGGAGAAATGAGTTTTTAGTGTTACGAAGGATAGATTTTGCACGATTCCGGGATGAAATATAAGTAGCGTGAGTTTCTGGAGTTTGAAGACGACGGTAATCCATGAAGGCAGCATCCCTGCGGCGGATAGCACGAGAACAAGCAGAGTTAAACCAAGGTTTGTTAGGTTTAGTAGAAGGGAAAGAATATGGAATGTATGCCTCCATGCCAGAGAGAATCACCTCGGCAATGCGTTCTGCACACTCCAAGGGACCCCTCCCACGGAAGCAATAATCATTCCACGGGAAATCGAAGAAGTACGACCGCAATTCCGACCAGCTTGCGGCACTGAGTGCACAAACGTTTCCCTTTAGAAGGGGGTTTCCTGCGGAAGACTATTGAAAGGATAGAAGGGGAACAGAGACCAATAAGACCGGTGGGCGTGGGATGCGATCGAAGGAATACAAAGGAAGTAAGAGTTTAACAGTATAAGGAGAAGGATTAGAAGTTAGGAAAAGGTCTAGAACTGTTGGGTTCATCTCCAAGACGATCAGGGATACGAGTAGGGAGCTGCACCAACTGCTCAAGGTCGTTTTGGATAGCGAAATGGAAGGCACGTTCACCAGCTGTATCATGAGAATTTGATAAAAGCCATTGGCGGTGGTGAACATTGAAATCACCTAATATGGATGATTTCAGAAAAGAGAAGAAGAGAGAATGTACTCTATTTTGGAGTTTGATAGTCGAAGAATTTAGCATAGTCAGTAGAATTAGGAATAAATAAACTTAACAAATGAATTTAGTCGTAGAATGGAAAGAGAGCCTAAGCCAAAAGTGGAAAATTGGAAGACTCCAAATTAGAGACACGAGAACAAACGACATCGTTGCGCACGTATGAGCAACAACCGCCTTTGGCTGAAAATTGAGGATAGAGACAGTAAGAGGAAACAGAAAGGGTTTGCTATCAGAACGCCCAAACATCTGATTTCATCAAGAATAGGAGGTGAGGTCTAGAAGAAGAGAGGTGATGTTCAACAAAGTGGAAATTAGAGTGCAGACCGCGAATGATGCAAAAATTAATGAAAAAAATAGACGTGCATCAGGACAAGCCGGCAGCTGTGTCCTGGTGGCACCAACCCATCACTGGAGGCCACCAACTCCCAAGTGGTGATGGAAGGGGTGGATGAGGGGCTATTTTTGGAAGCCGCCCCCCGGGCTTCTCCGAGGCTACTTTAGTTGAGGCCATCATTTAGTTTTTTCATTTTTATTTTTTAAAGGGTGTCTGTATTTTTTTTTGTGTGCGAAGGAGATTACTCCGATTTAGAAGAAGGTGAGCGCGAAATGGAACGAACCATTGGGCACGGGATGAGATGGGAAGTACCTTAACACCCGTATACCCAATTGGGGGGTAATCTCATCGCTCGGAGCGCTACTTCCCTCCCCCGATATGTATATATATATATATATATATATATATATATATATATATATATATATATATATATTA
>SEYY01011334.1:5000-14158 GCA_009176605.1 Armadillidium nasatum | reverse complement strand
ATTATTATTATTATATATTATTATTATTATTATTATTATTATTATTATTATTATTATTATTATTACTGCTATTATTGTTAAAAAAATATTTTTATGCATTATGATTTTGCAATACCAAATTTCTTTATAAATATGAGCTGTTGAAATATAATTATTATATAAGAATAAAATTCAAAGCAATGTTCTAATTTAGTGATACCGAATAGCACCGAAAAAGCCCCAAATAGCACAAAAAAAAAAGCCATGTAAGTAAAATATACTCCTAAAAACTAAGACAAATTTCGTAAGTATTTCTCAATAAACATAATTAAAGATTGAGATTCTCAATGGCTCATTAGCAAAATTAAAATAGTACAAAACATTCCATTAAATATTGAACGGTATACGAGATGAATCTCATGAATATATGCCTTAAATATGTATTAAAAAATGAACGTTACTAGTAAGAATAGCGCTTTTGGAGGGTGTCAGATATTTTTGAGGTAGCTAAATCTGACAATCTGAGCCTAACGGGATTTTGATTTGCAATGCAAATCACTCCGCTCAAATTGACCTCACGCTCTTTCCTGACACAATTTTGGGGTTCAACCCATTGGAATTGGCCTCAATTCTGGGGAAAGGGCCCCTGGGGGGCCTCGTGAACCACCAAAAATGGTATCAGGAAGTAACCTGAGTTTGCAAAATCGCTGCGTTCATCTTACTCTCTTTCCTGACCATTTTTTTTTTTTTTTTGAAGTTCAGTCCGACTGAAATTGTTCGAATCTTGGAGTCCGAAGGTCCGGGGTCCTCGTGGGTCCGTGAACCGACAAAGAAAGGTCAGAAAGGTCCCTGAGAATGCGGCATTTCACGCAAAATTCAGAAAGGACCGTTACGCTTGGGTTGCCAGATTTAGCTACCTCGAAAAATCTGACACCCTCCAAAAGCTACTAACGTTCTTCAGTATTTCTGTAATGTGAGTAGAAACGATTGTTTACTGTACTGCTAATCATTGTCCTACCTTCGTTAGGCGAATTGATCATGGATCTAAAAAATTATTCACACAATACATAATTAAAAACCTATTCAGGTGATTTTTAAAGGTAGTTTTTAGAACTCACATATGCTGACATTAAATTCAGTACCCTGAAACTTTAATGGTTTTTTTAATTCTATAATATATAATATATATATATATATATATATATATATATATATATATATATATATATATATATATATATATATATATATATATATATATATATATATATATATATATATATATAGACTAGTAAAAGGCGCGTGCAATTTATTTCTTTTGTAGGGGAACTATAAGTAAAGATATTAAATCAGTCTCTCTCTCTCTTCCCTCCGTAAGAACAATGGTTAATCAAAACTTTCTCTTGCGAAGATTTTTTTCACGGCTTTTTTTTTCCTTCTTCTTTTATCTTCACGTCTTTGAAGATCGAGAGGAGTCTTCTTTTCAGTTTTCTTTCTTTCACTTAATTTTCATTTAAAAAAAACTTTGGTCATCTTCTGCATTACTTGTATTATTTTGGTGTTTATATATAGCTTCTCTCTCTTTCTTTCTCTGTTATATATATATATATATATATATATATATATATATATATATATATATATATATATATATATATATATATATATATATATATATATATATATATATAGTATATATATATATATATATATAATATAAAATAATATGAGAAAATGGAACATAACAATTAAAGTGGCAGATGTACTGATGATAAAGTACAGATCAAAAGAGATAAGATATGGGAAGATATATGTATATATACGAATGGGAGTTACTTTGAAATTTTAAAATTTACTGCCAATATTGTGTTCATATCAAATGGTAGGAAATTCCAAAAATGGCACTGAAGTTATTAGCAGAACAAGAATAACAGATTAAATATGAATTTAGGCAAAATGAATTGCCACAACAAATATTATTCAATAACTTCTTCATATAACAAAATGATGAAATCACTTATATTGATTAACTCATTTTCTCATAATAGTTATAGTGTTTGTGTGTGTGTTCTGAATTGGGGATTTGAATGCTAATAGAAATACAATGAATAAACGTGAAGTTTACATAATTTTGAAGTCACATTAATGAAGGAACAAAGTAATTGTAGATAACGAATAAACAAAAGAATATATTAAAGTAATTGCAGAGTAAATATAAGGCCCACAATTTCCCCACAGTTGTAATTCAAGGATTATGACATCACTACCCCAAATGAACAACCCAAAGAGTAATAGAGAATTCAATAAAAAAAAATAATTATTACAATTAAAGCACGATGAATGATGAAACGTAAGTTATAAATGCCAACAAGGTATTAAAACACTATCACAATCAATTACGGATTTTCAAAAACAAGAGGAAAACTATATGACGTATGTTTTCACAAAGAGAGGGAGAGGAATTCTGTAAAGTAGAAACTCTCTCGCAAGATTTTAGAGCAAGTGAAAAAGTTGCTTCGCTAAACGCATTTTGAGCATGTTTAGTTGGGGATACTTCCCTATATAGTAGAGTTAAAATGAAATTCAAAGAAATGGAGCCAAGAATATTATTAATATATTGAATATCAGTTACTGGTAAATTCAATTTTGTTTAAAAGAAAAAAATTAATGTGCAACGAATTTAATCAGAAAAGAGATATTTCTACGAATCGTATACCCTGAACTCGAAAACAATGCAAAAGTTCAGATTCGAAAACGAAGATGAAAAAATAAAAATAAAAAATAAAAAATCAGAGCAAAAGGTACGGAAGAGATATATGATTTGAATAACAGTAAATAACAGAAACTGAACGAATGAATTGAATTGAAAACAGATAAGATAGAAATGGAGGTGGGAGTGTTAAATACCTTGAAGAAATGAAGCCAGATTTACAAAAGAGAAATAAAGAAAGAGGGGAAGAGGAACTCTGTAAAGTGGAAACCCTCTTGCAAGTTGCGAGAGAGTTTCCTACTTTCTTCACTAAGCTCATTTTGAGGATATTTAGTTGGGGATACTCCCCTATTTAGTAGAGTTATAAAAGAATATATTACAGATAAAACTGCAATGAGAGTTAAAAAAGCCCAAAGACAAGAAAACAAACACAGACTGATGATATATATATATATATATATATATATATATATATATATATATATATATAATATATATATATATATATATATATATATATATATATATATATATATATATATATATATATATATATATATATATATATATATATATATATATATATATATATCCTTTATCTTCATAAACTCTAAAGAGGGTTTTCACCCTGTCAGTTTAGTGGAACTTCCATTTTCTTCTTTCACTGAAATACCTCAAGGTCATGTTTCTCAGTCCATTGGTTTCAAATGGTAGTCCTTGAGTTTTCCCCTCTTAAAAAGGGGTTTTCACAGTTAGTTCGATAAGCACCTTCTTCTATCCGGCCCTTAAAAGATAATGCTTATCGGGACATTGGTTTCAAGGCTTGTCCTGGAGTTGGTTCAAAGCAATGTAGATAGAGGGATCCTTGCCCTGTAGCCCTCTATTGTATTCATGGAAAGATATTTTTAATGTGCCCCTATTGAGACGAAAGATTCGTTTTCCTTTAATTACTTATATATATATATATATATATATATATATTATATATATATAATATTATATATATATATATATATATATATATATATATATATATATATATATATATATATATAAGCTCTTAAGTAAATTCTCAAAAGACAAGAAGCCAAATAAATTTTCCCTATAGAAAATCTAAACAAACAGAGAAGTTTTTTTTTTTTTTTGCAACTTTAATTTTATTCCGATTCAAACATTAAATTAAACCGAATATACGAATCGAAAGGGGATTTAATGGGGTTTGAGAGAGAAAAAATTGTTTGAAGGGGAAAATTGTTTGAGGGTTAAATTGCCCATTAAATTAAAAATTTCGATCTGTTTTTCAACCACTCACGGGCAGAGCCCTTTTCAAGGAGGCGGCATAACTAAAAGATAAAAAAAAAACACCCAATACCGAACCTAACGTAGATCCGTCAGATGGGGGCAGACAGAGGATTTAAACAGAGGTAGTTGAAATACAACAAGAAAAACAGAAGAAGATAGGGAGTTCCACAGAGCAGAGGTGGCTGGAAAGAAGGAAGTACTACAACGTGCAAGCCTTGATTTCGCAGTGCTCACACAAAGTCCAACCAAGGCACCCCTTGTGCTGCGAGGAAGACGCAATGGTAGTGGATGTGAGAGGTTCACTCCCTCCAGCACCAGCCTTTGTAGTACCTATAGAAATGAGAAAGTTAGCGAACGTCACGTCACAGAAAAAGAGAGTCAAGGGAGTTTGAATGTAGGGGACAGTTTATTAGTCTTTTGGCCTTAGACTCAACCTTATCCAAAAGAAGGGTGGAATCTGAACCACTCCACATGTGGGAATAATGCTCCATTTATGGACGGATTCCTTATATAATTGGAGTAACTGTTCAGAAGGAAAAAATTCTTGCAAATCTGAACAGAATCCCAGCTTTTTAGAGGCTACTATAGAAACAGGTGTGATATGAGGTTTCAAAGATAACTTATGGTTTATGTTTAGACCAAGAATATTTATGTTGTTCACATGTGAAACGGGAGAGCAGTCAAAGGAGATAGGAAAGTTGGGAGGTGTTTTTGAGAGAGAGATGTGAAGAAGTTGAGTTTCAAAGAGTTGAATTTCACAAGGTTGTGGTGGCCCCACCGGGAAATCCCATCCAGATCGGCAAGAATGGAATCAGAAAGTTAAAGACGAGAAGAAACTTAAGAAGCAAAAGGGAGAGCAGATTTGAAATGAGAAGAAGAATGGAGAGTTGAGTCGTCGGCAGAAAAATGAACAGAGTTAGAAGTACAGCTGAGGAGGTCGTTGATGAAAATTAAGAATAAAGTAGGAGATAGAACAGAACCCTGAGAAATACCATCAACAAATCGTTCCATCAACAAGTGCTGATATGGAGTGATTTGAGAGGAAACTAGACATGAATAAGCAAAGAGGAAATCCAAAAAAAGGGAGCTTACAGAGCAGCAACGCATGCGATTCCCAGTCAAAACCCTTGGATATATCAAGAGTCACCACACAAGACTCCCCGTAGTCTCTAAGGGCAGAAGACCATAGATCGGTAAGATAGGAAAGTATGTCATCAGTAGACTTTGAGTGTTGAGTGTCGAAAGCCGTACTGGTGATCTGAAACAAGGGAATGAGATTCCAAATAATCAAGAAAATGAGAGTTGTGGAGAGTTTTAAAGACTTTAGATATAATACAATGAGAGCTATAGGGCGATAGTTAGAAGGTTCAAAGTGGCTACCTTTTTTCATGATAAATCGATTATATGCGCTCTTCCACTGGTCACGTGGTGTTTCATGTGGATTACGAGCTACGATTAACCGTATATATCTGTCCTCTACAGCCGTTGTTGCCCTAGACCTACATTTGCCAGGCCTCCTGGGGTGAGCATGTGAGCATGTGTCAACTCGTATCTCTGTAGGACCCTTCAGATGGTTGTTTGGGAGACCTCGAGCCGTCGGCCCAGTTGGCGTTGACCCTTCAGATCCAGTGTTGTAATTGTCACACAGTCATCGCATGTCAAACTCCGTCGTAACCTCTCCATATTACTTGCACAAATGTTAAAGGTTGAATACTCTCGATACTCAACATACCAGACCCGTGAAGTTACTTTTTCTACCACGACACTCACCGAATTTGGCTGATTTGCCCTTTTATTGTATTTCGTCGATATCACACCTACACCCCACCCATCGATGCTAAGCTGCATTATTTGTCAATGTCATCGGGATCTCCCAACTAATAACTTGTAGATGGTATGTTAATTTTGCTCTTTAGTTATTTATATTATATATATATATATATATATATATATATATATATATAATATATATATATATATTATATATATATATAATATATATATAATATATATTATATAGTTTGTGTGTGTGTGTGTACTTGTTTGTTTTATAAATTTAATCATATCTATATTTTTTTGCATTCACATCACAAAATTATTGTTATTTCCTTTATTATAGAAGTAAAAAGGTAAATTGTTTGGAGAAATTGAAGCTTTTTATGGTACTCCAATTAAAAAGAATTGATTTTTGGATATTTTCATGATTTTTTTGCTTTTTAATTAAGAAAACTTTTAAAAACATTTACATTAAATTCAGGGGAAGGAAAAGCAATGAAATGAAAATGTTTCCTTTACTGCTTCTGCTGTTTTTACTACTACTACTACTACTACTTCTACTACTACTACTACTAATAATAATAATAAAAATAATAATAATAATAATTTAATAATAGTATTAGGGATGGAGCGATACCAAAATTTTTACCGATACCGATACCGATACCGATACCTAAAATTCCCCGAAGCCGATACCCGATACCCGATACCTGAAAATATGCCGATACTTGCGATACTACTACCGATACACTACCGATACCGATACTTTACTCCTATACAATTTTTTTGCCGATACCGATACCGATACTGAAAAGGTATACCGAACCGATACCGGCCGGTATCACCGATACCGATACCGATACTTCACTCCATCCCTAATAGTAATAATCAATTATTTAATGAATACCTTGTAATTTACTACACTTACCGAATTGAATTTCACATTATTAATTCACTGCGGTACAATCTTCAATTACATTTTGTCAATTGAATTTGACTTGAGGATAAATTATATGTAATTGGTATGCGTCGAGCACGATTATCACTCGGTTTTGCTCTCTCGGGTCCTGATTTTGCTCAACATTCTTCCTATTCATTAAAAGGTTTTTTCTCAGTACTCTCCAAGTCTTTTTTGCAGTTACTCTTATGCAATTAGGTTTTTTTCTTGTACTTATTCTTATAATATTTTTTTATATTGTTTGTTTTTGTATGTTACACCCAAAAAGAATATTTTTACTGATATCATTTTAAATCCATTTTAATATTTTTAATTTAAAGTAAGTTATAAATGGTTAATTTTCGGCTAGGACAACAAGAAGGGTATACTAAATTCCCTTGCTCCCATTGCTTATGGGACAGCAGAGCCAATGCAGAACTATTATTTCAAACAAATCTGGCTTGCACGAACTTCACTTATTGTTGGAGGAAAAAGTGTAATTAATACACTTTTATTGAAGAGAGATAAAATATTTCTTCCTCTTCGGTTTCATGAAACAATATTTAAAAGCTTTAGATACGAACGGCGAGCGTTTTAAATATATAATTTCAAAATTTTCTAGTATAAGTTATGGAAAAAAAATTATGGGGAGAATTTTCGAAAAGACAACAAATAATTATTAACATTAATTAAAGACAGCAATTTTAATAATGTCATGATAGAACTTGAGTAAAAATGACTGGTTCTTATTCATGAACTTGGTAAGAAACTTTTAAGACTACTATAAACCAAAAAACTACGAAGAAATCATAAAAAAAAAACTTTTAAAAAGACTAGAAAGAGTTAGGTTGTAATATGAGCGTAAAAATGCATTTTTTATATTATCATCTTGATCAATGATCAATTTCTAAGTGTTTAGATGATGTAAATGACGAACAAGGAGAGAAATTCCACCAAGATATCAAAATTATAAAGGAAAGTATAATGGTTGATTACTGCTGGGGCTTGAAGAAAACTGCAACCAACAAGCAAATAGCTAGGAACTCTTATTAAAGGAAATTTTTTGCTGCAGTGAAAGTATTATATATATTATTATAAAATAAAATATATAAACTATTGATATATATATATATATATATATATTATATATATATATATATATATATATAATATATATATATATATATATATATATATATATATATATATATATATATATATATATATATATATATATATATATATATATATATATATATATATATATATATATATATATATATATATATATATATATATATATATATATATATATATATATATATATATATATATATATATATATATATATATATATATATATATATATATATATATATATATATATATATATATATATATATATATATATATATATATATATATATATATATATATATATATATATATATATATATATATATATAATATATATATATATATATATATAATATATATATATAATATATAATATATATATATATATATAAATTATATCAGCAATTGATATCCTAGGGAACCGCAATTTTAAGAACAAGACGAAAAAGGGAGGAAAGCATTAATTGGATGGACGTCGGTGACAACCGAAACCGAAACCGAAACGTAAAATCAAATTAAAATCTCATCACCGTGTCGTCTTCTTGTTGATTATTTTATATTTATAATTATATATATATATATATAAATTATAATAATTATTTTTTTGGGAAACCAAACATGCAAATTGTGCTCTTGCTCCCGTAGGGACAAAAACATTTGCATTCACTCAAGGTTAGGGGCCCAACTTAATTTTTAAGGCCGGCACCAATTTTGGGTATTCGGCATCTTGGCGATATATTGATATTTTTCTACTCACTTAGCAACACAAATGCAAGCTTTAAGTTGCAAAGCACTTTGAACTTAGAATTTTTTTAAACTCTAAAGAAATTTTTAAAAAATTTTTTTTTTTTTTAAATTTGGTTAAGAAAAAATCAAAACTAATAAAAATACAAAGAAGTTATCTAATAAAAATATGCATCTCCCCCGACTAATAAGCTCTGAAAATTTCACTCACTCGCTTGAATAGAAAAAAAATACCGCAATTTTCATTTAAAATAAAAAAAAACGGGTTGGAAATGACAACGCGGACACAAAACTAAAATATCAAAATTCCTGTCTAAAATTTTAGATAAAGTCCATCTTGTATATTTCAAGTTCTTAATTTATGAATTTTATATGCTTTGTTATTCAAAATTTGTTTTAATACTATTGAGAGCTATTTTTGTCTCATTTAGATCCAGATATTCGACGTTTAGATAAGTCCTGTGGGTGCAGTTTTATTACAATTATTGCAAGACGTTCATGGCATGTGCAACAAGCAAAAGACAGGCATGCAATATTCGGATATCCACAACACTTGTCGAAAACAGCTACCAC
>SEYY01011333.1:0-22924 GCA_009176605.1 Armadillidium nasatum | reverse complement strand
ATATAACATCGTTTTAAAATTCAGCAATAAAAATTAACCCACGTGATCGTGCACAGAATTAAAATATTAAAAGGTTTGGAACGCGAGTTCAATTGTTGTTAAAAGTACAGTTGTATTGTAATACAGTTGTCGTTCAAGTTTGTTAAGTTGCTGTTAAATGCAGTTGTTTGTTAAATTCAAATATGTTCAGTACTTATGTACTTAAGTTGAATTTATGAAGTTAATAAAACTGTTATGTGCAGTATTTATGAAGTTTATATGTTAAATTACTGTTGTCATAGTTATTCAAAGTGATAAACTATAAGATAAACTATTGCCGGTTAGAAGTAACATTACTAGCTGGTGAATTCATTTAATTGTTGATTATAAACCATTACCAAGAGTGTAAATACTACAAGATAAGTTTATATTTAAGACTATTGTTATAGCTTAAAAGGTCAATATTTTAAAATTGAAAGTTTTCCTACTAGCAAGTCATCGAAACCTTACATTTTCCTTCTAACTCTCTTTGGGTATAATGCTGGGTATTCAGGCCTGTGTACTTGGGGTTTGTACCTGTGGTAGGTTGGGAGGGGGATTCAAATAAAGGTAAGAGAATTTTCATTTAAAATATTGAACTATAATACTGATGATAAAAGTTCGTTTAAAATTTTTATTAATATATATAGCTGGGTTCCTGTGTTCTTATATATATACTTCCAGCCTTCATTTCTTCAAATAAATGTTCAATCGTTTGGTGTGGTTGTTTAATCCAGCCTTCTATATAGCTTCCAATAAGGATACTCATTGCGGCACTACCAAAACATAAAGTTAACTCATAGTCTGGAGCAGGGTACTTCCAAAATGATGGAAACAGAGTTTGAACTGGGTAACAAAATTTGGGTCTCCTCAGTACTGGTTTTAATGTTAAACTAAAAAAAATTTAGAAAATGAAAATATGCTTATATTTTTCCCATACATCCGACTTTACGGAGTTTTTAAGATACATATAATATGCACTGTTATAAAGCTTCATTTAGGGCATTTTTTTAAAAATATCTTTTGAAATCGGATCCAGTTTTGAATAGATTTGATCTCGAAAACGAGCTGCATCATTTAGATGTATGCTAATAACAGTTTTACGTTTATGTCTTCTTTTAACAATTTGCGTAAAAAATAAAATCTGTCGGTGTATATTTTTTAAAAAACTTTTGCATTATTTGGCAAAGGATAAGACGCTTTTTTTCGTTCATCCTATTTTTTAGAATTCAGAGTAGATGGAACTGGACAAAAGAAGAAATTCTGGAAAAAAATTTTATACCCACCATTTGACCTCTAGACATGGTTTTAGTAGTAAAAAAAATGTTGCGGATATGGAAATATATTTTAAATCTCGTTCAATTACATCTACTCTGAAAATTTCAAATAATGCAGGATGAAAAGAAAGAAAATGGTTCAAATTTTCAATTTTAACGTTCTAACAGAAAAAACAAAAAATCTAATCTTAAAACTGGATGGATTAGAAGCACAATAACTTTACCCACAATCATTTGGGGCATGTCTAAATTTATTTACTTTTTTTCATAGAACCATTCAAATTTTGTTTAAATTAGCGCCAGATGTTAAATTATTAAGTATATAGAAAAATACTCTAAACAAAAGCTTTTTTAATCGCCAAATATAAGCTCTGAAAATTTCATAACATATTGGATGAATATTTAACAAATTAGATCAAAATTTTGTTATTTTTAACAGATTTCATTTAATCTCTGTTCCTCTTGTTAGAATTCAAGCCAAACTCCTTCGTATGAAATGTGGGACAATAAATTTTAGAATTCTTACAGTAAAAAACTGAAATATTTAGCGTTGCAATCTGTTTAAAATATCACAAAAAGAATTGAGTTTCATCACTGCTCGCTTCAATGTCACATATTAAAAAATTGCTCTTTCCAAAAACAAAAAAAAACACGGTGTTTCTACAAGAAAAATGATTAAATATTAAAGAAACACAAACAATTTATTTTTATTTACGGAAAATAATAATAATAATAATCAGCAATAATAAATAATAATAATAATAATTTACACAACTATACCCTTAAAACGTCTCTTTGGCAGTATGTTAAAATAAGAATTTTTACTTAGAATAAAAAATGGAATGATTAAGAAAATTCTTTTAACAATTCACTCTTACAAAAGTTTAAAAGAAAAAATCAAAAAACCTACGCTAAGAATAATTATTATTTTAAGAAATATTTACAAAAAAAAATCAATTGCATTGTACGCCAACATCACTGGAGTTAAAATAAGTGTGTATAATTTCAAAAAATAAAAAATATAATATATATATATATATATATATATATATATATATATATATATATATATATATATATATATATATATATATATATATATATATATATATATATATATATATATATATATATATATATATATATATATATATATATATATATATATATATATATATTTTTTATAATTTTTTATATTATAAATTAATTAATATAAAAATTAAAAATGTTTTATCAAATTACCGTAAGTTTTAAAAAATAAAATAATAATATAACAATAATAATAATATTGAAAAAGAATTTATTTTACAATTTCTTGAGTAATATATATATATATATATATATATATATATATATATATATATATATATATATATATATATATATATATATATATATATATATATATATATATATATATATATATATATATATATATATATATATATATATATGAGCTTTGTAAATAACTAAATTTTTATAAATTAATGAAAAAAATCACGTAAAAAAAACCCTATTTGGCTGGCTCTTAATAATCGTCTTTTAAGGAAAAGCCAAAAAATGTACAGATTAGATTGAAAACTACAAACATTGCCTTTTAAAACACTTGAAGTCTCCCCACGTCACAGTCCAATTCTCTCTCTATACTTCCTCAAAACCATTAACAAAGAAAATGTAAAAGAATAATTAAACCATATATATATATATATATATAATTTTCACACACACGTTTTTTAAGACTTAGAGCACGGAAATGTTTTTGGCCCTTCGATGATACAAACCGATCAAGACTTGCAGTGGAACATATTTTGATTTTTCCTTTAAAGTTTTATCATTTCCATAGGAGAAATTATGAGGAATATGCAGCGCGCATAACCAGTTATTCTCTATGGCTTGAAAGAGAAAATTCTTTCCTCTTCACTTATATCTCATAAGTCTTCGTTTAACTCTGATTAGTCGTGTGTTTTTAATGATAAGGTCGCTGCAATCAGGAATTACCATCATCTTAAAACTTCACAATCTCCATGAAATTCATCCCGTATTAATCTTCCTAAGTAACACTAAGAATTCTTTTTTTCAGTAGAAAATACCATAATCTTACTGGCTTCTCCTCCTGGCAGTTTTTTAAAAAGAAATGTCAACTCCCAACTTTCCTTCTTTATTTTGCATATTCTAGTTTCTTCCAACGGTAATGCAGCTGTCTTACTTTCTGCTAAAGCTGAACTTTTGACTCATACCTTAACATCTAATTCCATTTTAGATTCAAGAGCTTTTCCTCTTTTCATTTACATTTCAACTCATTGTTAATATTGTAATATCTTCTGAAGATGTGATTTTTAAACTCCCTCAAATTAACATTAAGACGGGATACGATCCTAACAGTAGTCCATCTGTGCTTGTACTTTGTCTTGATAAACTATTTTGCCTGTGCTTCTCAACTTCAACCTTTCTGAAAGTGTGCGCTCATTCTGCCTATACTGAAAATAAGGGAGCCCCTCTTAACTACTGTCCTATTAGTTTAACCACTGCAATTTCCATGGTTTTGTAACTATTCATATGAATTAGGATTCATATAAATTAATTGTAACGGTTAATAGTTTATACTGAATTAAACTGCACTCGAACAGTGAAGTTTATTTTCCTTCCTTAAAAACTACAAACTATCCAGGCATGTACTGGCAAGAGCAGCAAAAAAGAGCAAGAAAGGGGAGAAGAGAAGAACTGCCGAAGCGGAGAGCGGACAGCTTAGAAAGATTCTCAAGATAGTAAAATTTTTTAGTAATTCTTAGAGAACGACCAATTTGAAAACTTCTGCAAGAGAGTTAGCTTCAAGAAGTTCTGAGGGAGATTAAATGTTAGAGAAGTTAAATGGAACAAGTACGATAGAAATATGTGTTTGTATTCGGGAAGAGAGAGTCGTGAGGAAGCTTTTATTTTGTTTGTTTGTGTGTGTATATTGAACGATATGGTAGACATTTTACATAAGAGGACCACAAGGTGGTGGTGCCTATTTTGCAAATGTTGTCAGTTTTTAAGAGGTTCATGAGGTGGTGGTGTTTATTTTGGGAAAGTGAAGAAGGGAATCTGTCTCGTTTGATCGTAAGATCAGAGAGAGTGTTGCATAACTATTTGTAAAAATAATGAGCTTCACATGAATATAAATGTAAAGATTAAGTGAATAATTTTATAATTAATTATTCATCTGTAATAGAATGGTAAGTTTCTTATATTTTCTTAAAACCTATGGTTTTAATTTCTTCATAATAGAAGAATCTGGAAACATCTTGAAACTAATTTCATCTCTGATCGTCAACATTTTGGTAATGATCTTTTGTTTTAGTGCTGGATATATCAAAAAGCTTTCGAAATAATGTCTGGCACAAAGCTTTAATTTCTATACTTTTCTCTTTCTTTCCTTCTCAGAGTTACTTTCAGGTAATTCTATTGCAGTTGTTGCGGACGACAACTCTTAATTCTTTATCAATAATTTTAAAATTACTCTCCTGTTGAGGTAAAGAAAATAAGATATTTTTCATAAATTTCTTCAATGGATAGTTATACAGTCATATTTCTTTGAAAAAATAATTATTTTGTTAAAGAATTTAACTGCTTTATGGGGATTTATTTTTCCAAATTTGTAAAAATTATTTTGTAAAAGATTTCTTTATCAAATGTGTAGTTTTTAAAGAGAATAAACCTCAGCGTTCGAGTGCAGTTTAATAAATGTCGTTAAATTTATTCATGTAACTATTACAATAGCTCTAAAATATGTGAAGCTTACTTTCTTCACCATAATTATGTATGAATTACAGTTAATTATACAAGCCCCCAGCCACCCTGGTCGCAACATCAAATTATAGTTAAAGTTTTTCTTGTCTATAACCATCTTCTTCATCGTACTCCTCCGTGAATTGCCAAAATTTTATCGTCTAAAATCCTCTTTTCAACTTTCTTTCAGAATTACTGAGCTTGCCCTTCTTAGCAACTCTCTTCTAAGATTTTCCCACAAAATTTTCCGATAGTTTATAGTTTCTAAGAATAAATTTCACCGTTCGAGTGTAATTTAATATCTGTCGTTAAAATTATTTACAGAACTGTTATAATAACCCTAATATATATGATGCTCACTCCAACGTATAATTAGGTATGAATATCAGTTAGTATTTATCCACCCTGAAGTAGTATCAGTCCATTGTAGGTCCTCCTTTAGACCAAAGCTTCATTCATATAATAATAATAATAAAAATAATAAATCGAAAAAAATTTTAAACAAAAATAGGATAAAATTTTATGAAAAATAAAAAATTTATATAAATAGAATAAACTCGTAAATGTAAACTAGAAACTGACGTTTCAAAATGTAAAAAAAAAGTAAATAAAAAAAAAATTAAGTGAAGTATCTATTCTTTTTTCTCTTCTGTACTTCGTATTTAGTTTCTCTTATCTAAAACCTTCAATAGTAGATATTTCTATGTTGATATTCTCTAAACAAATTTCTTTCATAATAGAAAACTTCATAACTTTCCTATTCGCTCTACTCAATAGCAACAAAGACAACAAGAAAATGACCAAGTTCTTATGAAGGATTTAACACTTCGCAGTTTAGCACCGCAAGTGTAATTCCACAAGTAATCCTGCTATCGTATAAAATCCGTGAAATATAGGAGGAATAGTCAGTTGCAAGAATTTATTCTCTATGTATATCTAGAGGTAGGTAAGATCTACTGATTATCTTACAGGCTGCAGCCTGGATAGATGATTAGTCACTTTTTATTTCATTTCCTGGGATATCAACATGTGAAAGGAACCGAATAAAAGTTCACTACCATCTTCCTTGTGTGGAGTCAGAAGGGAAATTCTTTAGATTGTAGAGACAGGAGTGTTTCAAGTTGATCTATTTTGAAGTGCCAGCAGTGCACTTATGAGGTTTGAAAAATTCTCATTTGTGGTGAGGGCCCTAATTCTGGAAATCGACAACCAGTGTTGCTAACTTGACTGTGAATACTGATAAGTAAAGACTATGTGATAAAGTATGCTTGGGGAAAGACAGCCGATGCTTCTTCTCTGGCCTTTTTTGTAGAGCCACCAGTGTATGCTGGAACCACTACTACGTAAAGTTGAAGGTGAGATAAGCTTGTTCTGAGTAGGGCAGAGGGATTGCTACACTTAAGACAACAGTCAAACCTGTGAGGTGGGTACAACCACATTTTAAAGTATTTTTTTACATGTGTAATGAAGGACCACTAGTAATGTAGAAATGTTTAAATATGGAAGTCACAACTGTGGCAAATGGCCAGTCTCAGACCTAATGGACGGGCAGTAGAATACTAGGTCATTAGAGAATACGTCCTCCACCCACATTCAATTATAAACTCGAGAGAAACACCGAGGTGGATAGGTGGTTGGAGGTCATGGATCATGATATAAAATTATAAAACTTTTTAAAATTGTAAGCATTCCTGGTTCTATCTGGGATTGGCTGGTCTGCAACTGATAGAAGTCAAGGAATTTTGGTCACTGATGTGCCTTAAGGATGTTTCAGGAAAATAAGTTGAAGGCATTTTATATTGTAGGAAATGCTATTTTGCTTGAGTATGTGGATACAACCTCCTCAGGGTTATCTGAGGTTCAGGTATCTTAAGTAAAAAGGATCAGTTTATATATGCTGCATGTACCCTCAACAGCAGTGTGGAATGGGGAGGGCCTATCGTGATGCAGGAACGTACAATAGGAAGGATAATGGGAAGAGGGGAAATTGGAAATATGAATTGAGGCTCCTGAAGAAGGAGAATGGAAGGGACTGAAAACATGTAAACAGGGAAAATAAAGAGAATAATAATAATAATAATAATAATAATAAAAGGAGGTTAAGAATTGAAGGAATCTCTCAGCAGACACCCAAGTCTTGAGCTCATTCTCCTTAGCAAGGAGACTTCTTTCATGAGATATATATATATATATATATATATATATATATATATATATATATATATATATATATATATATATATATATATATATATATATATATATATATATATATATATATATATATATATATATATATATATATATATATATATATATATATATATATATATATATATATATATATATATATATATATATATATATATATATATATATATATATATATATATATATAGGGTTGGCCATAAGTAACCATACAGCGAGGTTCATGAAAAAATGTTTTATTTATATATATTCCACTTGGTTGCCATTGTTTTCAAAAGAGACGGAGCATGTATCCGACACTGTTGCACAGCTGCTATTATGCTTGTAATGGCCTTTTCAATAAATTCTTCAAGACGATTTGTCTCGGTTTTTTTTCCTGATGCACAAGAGCTTTCATGTGTCCCCAAAGAAAAACATCAAGGAGTATGAGATCTGGAGATCTGGAAAGCCGCTCCACAAGACCAATCCAAGAATCTGAAAACTGCTTATCAAACCAATAACGCACATTAATATAACATGGAGAAGGAACCCTATCTTGTTGGAAGTAAACTGGGAAGTCGCCATCTTCGTTTAGCAAAGATGGAAAAATCGTATCTTGCAACATGTGAAGATACTTTTCTGCAATAAAATTTCCTGTAACTGTAAAGGGTCCAATAATAAAGTCACCCTATATCCCAACCCTCGTCATCAATACATCAATTTACTAGAACCTTACATCTTTGTCGGACTTATCCAGTGAGAGTTAGCATTGCTTCGATATCGTACGTTTTACCGATTAACATCTCCATTGCCTTAGAAATTTGCTTCATCGGTAAACAAGATCCTAGATAAAATATTTGCATCCTCTTTCAAATTACTAATGCCCGTTCACAGAATTCCATCTATCGATCCTGGTTGTCTTCACACAGATGCTTCGCCATATGAAATTTAAAAGGATGTCATCTATTTACTTTCAAAATATGTCTGATTCTCGATCTACTGACACCACTTTTCACTGGAAAACAGGTAGGTACTTTTACACTGTATCATACTCATTTTGCCTTCAGTTATGGCTGCCTCACTTCGCCCACTTCTTTGTTGATCTGCATCACTTTCCGTCTTTAGAAACTTTTAATAAGCTTTGTCAGATTGTCGTGTGTGATGTTCTTTTCATGTTTTCCGTTAAATATATGTGACTGCTACCTGACCCAGCCATCAATATCATTTCAATTTGTTGCTTTTTCGTTAAAGTTTTAAAGTTTAAAGTTTCCTAAAAAATAAATAGAAAATCATGTTACAAAAGCTTTGCATGGTTACTTACAGCCTAAACTATATATATATATATATATATATATATATATATATATATATATATATATATATATATATATATATATATATATATATATATATATATATATATATATATATATATATATATATATATATATATATATATATATATATATAATATATATATATATATATATATATATATATATATATATATATATATATATATATATATATATATATATATATATATATATATATATATATATATATATATATATATATATATATATATATATATATATATATATATATATATATATATATATATATATATATATATATATATATATATATATATATATATATATATATATATATATATATATATATATATATAGAGGGTTTTGAACCCTGGAATGACTTAATCAGAGAGCGGATCTACTGTTTTACATGGAACCCAACCTAAAAAGAATTCATGTGTTGTAATCTGGATTCAGATTTAGGTTAAAGCAGTCCAATGACTGATGTAGCATCCCCAATCAATGGTAGCTTCTCTTCTTGATAAAGGTAATTCACATTTCAAAACAAATAAAATGACAAGGTGGAAAAATAAAATTTGTGTCTCTTCAATTTCAAACTGACAATAATATCTTATTCTGACACTACCTTTCAATATTATACAAAGGTCAACGTTTATAATAATTTAAGCACCATAATAAATAATATTTTACGAAAATAAATATCTTTGAAAGTGATTTCTGCTAAGGTATTAAGGTCCTATTAGTCCCAAATTTAGAGAGAGAATCACTAGGCATACCATGTCATGACAAAATGTAAGTTTCTGTTACAAGCGACTTCAAACAGATTTATCGTCAATCGGTAAACATATGAACGAAATTGACGGGAACCTTTCCTCTCCTGTGTGGTTCTCCCTCAATAAGACATTCCATCCAGCAATCTCCGTCCTCGGTTTCTTCTTCAACAATGACCATTACCTCTCCTTCACGAAATGATAATTCGTCTTCACGATCGGCCATACAATCGTAAAGGGCACGACAACGGCGACGCCGAACTGAGCCTGACATCTGGAAGAAGAGAAAAAAAAAATCACATGGGCAAGTTGATAAATATGTATGATGGAATTATGTTGAGACAGAAAATTTATGTACATTTGAATTGAGTTCTTATTTGTGTTTCGAGTACATGATTAAATGAAAATTTATAGAGTCAAAAAGAGCAAAAAGAAATTTATTTAAAATTTTTCCATGAATCAAATGAAAAGAAATATTAAACAATAATTTTGATTGTAGACTTTTAAAAATTATTATTGTTATATAGTTGGTATGTGGCATTTACTTTGTAAAATGCTTTATTTTTAAAAATAACCAGAAATGTGAGAATATGAAAAGTTGAAGGAAAATTCTAATTCTGATTTCATGAAAATTGATGAATCTTCTGATTCTCGATGCCATCACTATATATATATATATATATATATATATATATATATATATATATATATATATATATATATATATATATATATATATATATATATATATATATATATATATATATATATATATATATATATATATATATATATATATATAAAAGGATGGCGAAGATGTTTTGCAAGAAATCTCAGAATATAGGCAAATGGTAGTTGGAAAGTTCCTAAAATTGACCTCAACCCTACACAGGAAATGCTCAGACTTTACCAGTTGTTTTTTTTTTTCCACCTCTGGTGGGCAAAGGACAGAGGGCTATTAAAATTCCACCAGAGTTAGGGGAGAAGACGGGATCCTAGTCAAATCAAAGGCCGACGTGACCTAATACACGACGTTTGAAGGTGTGTAAGTCATAGGAAGTTGAGAAAATAGAAGAAGGGAGTGTGTTCCAGACTTTACCAGTAGAGAACATGTAGGACAGAGCATAGCGGTCAAGTCTGGGGTCTGAGAGTTGGACAGAGAAAGGATGAGACTTGTGTAGAAAGTCCAGTCTCACGAGCCCTTCTCAGTGGAGGAGGTATGCGACGAGAGAGTTCAGAAGAGCAGTGTCCATTGTAATAGCGATAGTATAGAGAGAGTGACGCAAAAATTCGACGGGTTGAAAGAGGCTGGAGAAAATTAGTGAGAGCAGGAGAGTTGATAAGACGAAAAACCCTAGACTCCACCTTCTCAAGAAGAACTGTATGAGTGGAACCACCACAGATGTGTGACGCATACTCCACACAGGGGTGCGAACAACACCCCTATACAGAGCAAGGAACTGGGGTGGATTGAAGAAATATTGAAGGCGCCTCAGAACACCTAACCTCTTAGAAGCTTGTTTAGAAAGAGAGGTAATGTAATCTTTCCAAGAAAATCACGAGAAAAAGAAACACCAAGAATATTAAGAACAGATGATGGTCTGAGTTGAGTGTTTTCGAAGAAGATATCATAGTTGTAATGAAGATTGTGTCAAGTAGAAAGATGGAGGAATTGAGTTTTTGAGGCATTGAAAACAACCATCTTCTCTCTGTTCTCTTTCATCAGTTATTTTGCATACTTCACCTTGAAACAATGAACATACTTCTTTTATCAACTTAAAAAAGATGATTAAACATGTGCATCAAAATGTCTTGGGGAGGGACAATCCAGCGTGGATTCAAATCCACAGTTAAAGGCCTGGGACTTTACCCCTTATAGCACAGTAAAATAAGAGTTAATTTTATATCATTGAAAAGTGCAGAGTAAAATAAATATCAAACTAGTTTTAAGCTGGCAGTGGTGAGGGGAAGTTGCGTCTTTGACGATTTTAAAAAATTTCAGTGAAATCTTAGGTAAGTTACAAACAGAAATTCACGAAAAATATATTTTTTGGTAATTTCAAGAATAGTAACATCAATATAAAGAATGATGATAAAACTTCATATTAGTGTATAAAAAAATTGGTTTTGATAAAAATAAAGCTTGCCAATTTAGGTTTGAAATTATGTATTCATTTACATAATCTGGCAACTTTGGAGTGAATTGACAATTTGTTTTTGTTTTTCATTCACATGATATAAAAGTATTTTAGATTTTGTGTGTGTCCTTATTTTTAAATCATTTCTACATAATGAAAAAGCCATTCACAATCTTATGTAATTATAAATAAAATCTATTTTCTTCATTATTTTTGGAAACATTTTCATTGGAAAATAAATCCCTATGGACAATAAGAAAGATCGCGCGAAAGAGTGCAAAATAAATAAATAAAGAAATAAATAAATAAATGAATAAATAAATTTATGAAATTTATGAAAGGGAATATGATTGTTCAGAATGCAAGAGGAGAGCTACGAGGAAGAAGAGATCATATATAATTGAATAAATAAGATTGAAATCTTTCTCCTTTTTTGTTTTATATTTTCATCTTTCAAATAAATTTAAAAATAATTCATCTTTACTGCTTTCTGGCTCCTCTTCCTCTCGCCCTTTCTGGCATTTTGCAAAAAATGTCAACTCTAACTTTGCTTCTTCCTCTTTCCCTCCTCTAGTATCTTCTGACGGTACAACTGCCGTTTTGCCTTCCTCTAAAGCTGAACTCTTCGCTCAAACTTTTGCCTCTAACTCTACCTTAGACGATTCCGGAGCTATTCCTACTCCTTCAACTCCCTCCAACTCATTTATACCTAAAATTGTCATTTCTTCTAAAGACGTCATTTCTGCTCTTTCTGAGCTTAACACTAAGAAGGCATATGGTCCTGATGGTATTCCTCCTGTGGTTCTCAAAACTTACGCTTCCGAGCTCGCTTGGTAAACTATTTCGTTGATGTCTTTCTACTTCAACCTTCCCTTCTTGCTGGAAACGTGCGCTCATTCAGCCTGTGCCGAAGAAGGGAGACCCCTCTCAGCTCTCTAACTATCGTCCTATTTCTTTAACCTTCGTTTTTTCTAAAGTTTTCGAATCTATCCTTAACAGGAAGATTTGGAAACATCTCAATTTTTCAAATCTTATCTCTGATCGCCAGTATGGCTTTCGTAAGAAACGCTCTGTTAGTGATCTTCTTTCCCTTCTGTCTGACTCTTGGCCTTCCGGTCTTCGGCATTTCTGTGAATCATTTGCTGTCGCGCTGGACATATTGAAAGCTTTCGATAGAGTCTGACACAAAGCTTTGATTTCCAAACTTCCCTCTTTCGGAATCTATCCTACTCTCTGATTTCCTTTCTGGTCGTTCTAGAGCAGCTGTTGTAGACGGCCACCGTTCATCCTTTAAATCTATTAATAGTGGTGTTCCTCAAGGTACTGTCATATTCCCAACACTTTCTTCTGTTTTTCATTAAAGACCTTCTATCTGTTACTTAATCTCCTATTCACTCCTATGCTCCACTCTGCATTATTCCTTTCAAAAAACTCAATTTCTCCATCTTTCTACTCGACACAATCTTCCACACAACTATATCTTCTTAGAAAACACAACTCAAGACTTCATCTCTTCTTAATATTCTTGGTGTTTCTTTTTCTGGTGATCTTTCTTGGAAAGATCACATTATTTCTCTCTCTAAACAAGCTTCTATGAGGTTAGGTGGTTCTGAGGTGCCTTCAGAATTTCTTCACTCCACCCCAGTTGCTTGCTCTGTATAGGGGTGTTGTTCGCCCCTGTATGGAGTATGCGTCACATATCTGGGGTGGTTCCACTCATACAGCTCTCCTTGAGAAGGTAGAGTCTAGGGCTTTTCATCTTATCAACTCTTCTGCTTTTACTAATTTTCTCTTCAATCTCTTTCTGCCCGTCGAACTGTTGCGTCACTCTCTCTTTACTATCGCTATTTCAATGAACACTGCTCTTCTGAACTCTCCCGTCGCATACCTCCTCCATTGAGAAGGGATCGTGCGACACGCCTTTCTACACATTCTCATCAATTCTGTGTTCAACTCTCTGACCCCAGACTTAAGAGCTTTGCTCAATCTTACATGTACGCTGCTGGTAAAGTCTGGAACACACTCCTTTCATCAATTTTTCCAACTTCCTATAACATATACCTCTTTAAACGCCGTGTATCGGGACATGTTGGCCTTTTAAACTGACCCGATTTCTGGATAGTATCCTAACTCTGGTGGTAACTTGGTAGGCCTTTGGCCTTTGCCCACCAGAGGTATATATATATATATATATATATATATATATATATATATATATATATATATATATATATATATATATATATATATATATATATATATATATATATATATATATATATATATATATATATATATATATATATGACGAAGAATTTGACGAAAATTCTGCTAATGAGAATGATGAAACGACTCTTACCTCTCAAGCGGCTTCCGAAATTCAAGAATATGAAGAGATAATTAGACAACAATTGAAAGAAAACAAGATTGAGATTGAACCCAATGATTCAGATGAAAATGAAGATAATATCCCTTTATCTCTGCTTGTCGGTTCAAACAATTTCAAATGCAGGAGTGATGGTCCAAAATGGAGGAAGAAAGATTTTTCACCTCAAGAAGATATTCAATGAAATGACTCCGATTGTGAAAGAAAAATAGAAAAATAAACCTCCTATTTTCTTTTGCAATCTAATTTGCGGCGAATCTTCATATGATTATTATCTGTAAACAAACTAATATCTATGCTCTACAGTCTGAGGAAAAAAAAATTTGAAATAAAGGTTACATCGAGTGAAATAAGAGCATATATTGGGATTTTGTTTCTTAGTGGAGTTATTTCATTTCCACCAATTAGATTGTTTTGGAAAAAGTGGGTCAGGTATGCGCCAATATCTGACGTAATGCCAAGAAAACGCTTCGAAGAGATCAAAAGATTTCTTCATTTTAATAATACTAAAATGAAACCCAAAGATGATCCAAATTATGATAAAGTATTCAAAATCTGCCCTGTATTCGAAGCCATGAGGAAAAATTGCCTCTCCATTTCTCCAGAAGAACATCAAGTAGTCGATGGGCAGAATATTCCAACTAAGTCGAGGGTCTCCCTGAAACAATACAATGCAAAAAAAAAAAAAAAAAAAAAAAAAAAGTGGAGATATAAAATGTTTTCCAGAGCAGGGGAAACAGGGTTTGTATATAATATTCATCTTTACACAGGAAAAGATTCAACTTCAGATACTATTCCAGAGTTATGAATAGCACCAAGTTTTGTTATGAAACTTGCAGAAGGTATTCCAAAAAATAAAAATTACAAGATCTTCTATGATAACTGGCTTAATAGTCTTCCTTTAGCAATAAAACTAAAAGAAGATGGCATCTTAGCACTCTCAACCATTCAACCAAACCGACAGAAAGGTTGTCAATTTGAAGAAGATTCCAAATTGAAAAAAAAGAGGGAGAGGTAGTTTTGATTATAAAGTTGATAAAAACTCAAACATTATAGTTATAAAATGGCTGGATAACAAGTCAGTTCATCTTATTTCTTTCTATGCAGGAATAGATCCATGGGACACATGCAAGAGATGGGATGGAAAACAAAAAAACTCATGTGGAGGTTCAATGACCATTTGCAGTAAAGGAGTATAACAAGTTTATGGGTGGTGTTGATTTATGTGACATGTTACTTGAACTTTACTGGACTGATTACAAGAGCATAAAATAATACATTCGCATTTTCTACTATCTCCTGGACCTTAGTGTTGTAAATGGCTGGCTGTTTTACCAATGTGTTTGTAAAATATCAAATATAAAACAAATGCTGTTGCTCGATTTCAAATTGATTTAGGAGAGTGCCTGACTAAATCAGAACCTTCAAAACTGAAAGAAGTGACAGCTCAAATTGTATTGTGAAAAAATGTTGATGGATTACAAAAAGGCCCTCAATCTCGAGTCGTTTAGATAATATGGGACATTTTCCAAAGTATATTGAGAAGAATAGGTGCAAAAATTGTATCGAAGGTCAAACAAAGATCTGGTATGAAAAATGTAATGTTGGACTTTGTCTCACACCAAAAAGGAATAGTTTTGTGGATTATCATTCTATGCCATGAACAAACAATTTTAGTTTTTTATTTAAATTTTTCTTCATAAAAGATTAAAGTAAAGTTTAATTTTTGAAACCAGTATTTTGTTTATCTCATAAAAATAAGTGCTAAGTATATTTTCAGGTAATATATATATATATATATATATATATTATATATATATATATATATATATATATATATATATATATATATATATATATATATATATATATATATATATATATATATAATATTTCATGACATAACAGAGCTCAATGTATAATACAAAACACATTTTATAACATTATATCAGGAATACATTTAAAAATGTTTACAATTGCGTCTTTTGTGTACTGACATACACATTTCATAACTTTTTTTATATGTATAAATTTTTTTAGAAAAACATTTTTTCCCTATTTACATGCCAAATGATCAATATCAGAAAAAAAAAATTTTAATTTAAAAATATTTCTATATTTGGGCATTAAAGGGTTAAAGATCACCAATCACCCTATCATTGCTTGGGAGTTTGCATTTAAACACAAACACTTTTGGATGCACTTAAACACGACTCTTTGTCTAGAGCCCAGCCAGTGTTGAACCAAACAAAGAATAATGGAATGGTTAGTTGTAAAAATAGGTCACCGTGAAATTCTAAAATGGGAAATAGTATACAGTATTCTTCAAATCAACCTAAATTTTGAAACTATTGGGGAATGGTTAGTCATAACAGCTGAATGTTATATTTATCAAAATATTTGTGCATATTGTAAGAAAAAAGGACATCAGTGGAAGAACTATTAAGTTATGAAACAAATGAAGGATAGTCACTCCCTGCCACTGGCTCCAGCTCCTGTTTGTTCATATTATTCTGGTGGTCATATTTGTATGTGTTGTTCTGACTGGGAGGAAGTACTGCAGTCTAAGAGTAAGTCACTTTTCCTTCAAAGTGAAACAGGTGTCCTATCAAAAACCTGTACTACATCTGGTCTCGCAAATGAACTGTGTGTGTGTGTAGTGATAAGAGTTTAAGCTAAGTGACTCTGTGGTTAAAGGTCAAGTTACAGAGATATCATAATCACATAGAGATCCAGTTTCCGATATTCAGACCCCACAATATCAATAACGCAGTCCAGATAAAATACCACTTTTTGTGGATGTATTTGCTGTGGGTTGGGAGAATCAATACTTTAATTGTCTTGCTGACAATGGAGCTTGCCTCAGTCTCATAAGTGCCTTGGTTGTTGATTCTCTTCTTGATGTGTTATTTTTTTCTTCAGCAACCATCTATACCATTAGTAGCATTAGTCACACTATTCCAGTATTTAACTTAAGTCAAACCAAGTCTACTGAGTTTTATGTGGTACCTTTCAAATTTTTTGAAGGCCTTAGTACTAGGTGTCCCTTTATTGAGAACACATAATCTACCTGATATGTTCACGTCTCAACTGCATAATTGTGAGGGAGATACATTTAGTATGGTTGCTTCAGACTCCATTAAAAATATTGAAGTATCTGAGGTATGTACAAAGGAAAACAAAGAGTTTGCTGCACACCAGCGTAAAGCAATTTCTATTAACTTCACCAGTTATTTGTATTTCCTATTGGTAGGAATAAACAAGAGTAATCTGGAGGTTCTCCCTGGTATTGCTTCACAGAGAGACCAGTGGTTGCAATTTGCAACCAATGCAGGCTTATTCTGTGGGGGTTTATCAATATTCTCTTCGGCAGAGGTACCAGTTCACAGGTTGACTGTTGGAGAGTGCCAAAGTATTGGACTCCAGAAAGGATATTTGAAGAATTTCCGTTCTTCGATATTGCAGTAGATGACTGGCAGACCAAATTAATAGATTACTGGACTTCAGAAAGAATATCTGAAGAATTTCAGTTCTCTGATATTACAGTAGATGATTTGCTGATCAAATTAATAAACCTCTTACAAAAATATTTTCCTATGCTTAGTAACGGAATGAGGATGTAGATCTAACTAAAAATGTTCAACACCGCTTGAGTTGCCTACTCATCAACCCATCCATATACTGGTGTGTCATATCAGTGGACCTCTTGCTCAGGAGGTCAAACAGTAATGCTGGGAGTTGGAAGATATTGGTATCAAGCAAGAGTAAATCTTCAATTTCAGTCCTGTCATTTTGGTGAGAAAAAAGAATATGTTAAGTTTATGTTTGCTACTGATCTCACAATCATTAACCAAAAGCAATGACTTTCCTTTCCTGAATCTTAATGATTCCATTTACATGTTTGGAGGAAAATATTTAATTACCTTTTATTTGGTGAAAGGTTATTAGCAGATTGCAATGGCCTAGGAAAGTATTGAGAAGTCAGCATTTTCTACTCTCATTATGAGTTTCTTTGTATGCCATTTGGTACCCCATTATCTGGGGTGACAGTTTATTTGGATATTATCATCCATTCAAAATTTTTAAACATTTGCTATTTTTGGAGAAGGCTTTGTAGGATTTACAAGATAATTAGTTTAAGCTTTAGTCTAAAAAAATGAGATTATATTGTGAGTCGGTAGAGTTTTAAGGCAGTGTAATAAGTAGTCAGGGTATTCTCCTGGAGAAAAGTCTTTTGGGAGCTTTAAATTTTTATATTCTTGCAACAACTGAACACTTTAGATATTCTTGGGTATGGTATGGTCAACATTTTTTGTCAACATATTCTGAACTGTTACGACATTTCTAAACCAATGTCCTGCCAAATTGGCGGGAGTGTGGTCCTGTGGATGCTGGAATGTCAACTGCCATTTGATAAATTAAAAGCCATGCTAGTCAAGACCAATATTGTTGGAGTTTCCTGATTACAGTTCAGATTTGCTTCCCTTGGTGCATCATGCTGATGCCTCGGATATCGGGGTCAGAGCTGTGTTGTTCAAGAAGGTGGGAATCTCATCTGACAGTATTCATTTCTATGACATATTCTAAAGCCTAACAACGATATTATACTGTGGAGTGTGAACTTCCCACTTTAAGGCAGTATCTGTGCAATGAGGAGAGGCTCTTCATCTAGTGATTGTGAGCCACTTCAATATTTGCAAAACATGTCAGTCGCTGATGGTCATATTGCTCATTCTCTAGATGAATTCAATACAATTACAAGGTATGTCACATCAGCGGAAGAAAAAATATTCTCACTGATGCATCATCACGATACCCAGTCCCTCTGTAGGAATTGGAACCTCAGCCTAATATTGGGTTGGAGTTGGAATAGGAGGTATGCCAGATTACAGTCTTGAGTTCCAGCTGGTTTTGTGCAGATGGAAGAATCTAGAAGGGATTTGCTTTTAAGGTGCTTGTTCCCATGGTTGGGGGTTGGGTTGGCCGAGCTACGGAATTTTCCGCACAGCACCTCACCGCACCAGTTGGCGTTCATTGCGCACCACACCGCACCGCACCGCACCAAAAGCTAAACTAAGCGCACCGCACCGCACCGCACCGACATATACAATTAAAGCATGTATATATATATATATATATATATATATATATATATATATATATATATATATATATATATATATATATTATATATATATATATATATATATATATATATATATATATATATATATATATATATATATATATATATATATATATATATATATATATATATATATATATATATATATATATATATATATATATATATATATATATATATATATATATATATATATATATATATATATATATATATATATATATATATATATATATATATATATATATGTGTGTGTGTGTGTGTAAAATTTTAAACTATTATATATATATATATATATATATATATATATATATATATATATATATATATATATATATATATATATATATATATATATATATATATATATATATATATTATATAATATTTATATATTTTTATTATATATATATATATATATATATATATATATATATATATATATATATATATATATATATATATATATATATATATATATATATATATATATATATATATATATATATATATATATATATATATATATATATATATATATATATATATATAAAATTTCAAACGTACCTTACATATTCTGGAAATATCGATATATTGGAAGCATCTATATATCAATGCAAATTTTTTGACATTCGTATTATTATTATTTAGCTTTCATTTCATTTATGCCTATTATTATTTTTATTATTATTATTTTTATTTAAAAATAAGATTAGTTCTTGGAAAGCTTGCTGATATTATTATTTAAAAATAAGATTAGTTCTTCAAGTTTTAGATGTCGAAAAGTTTTTAATTACTTTTTCATTGAAATCTGGTATTTTACAGACCATTTCACTCTCTATTGAAAGCATCGTTAATGCATTCAATCTCTCGTTGCACATGGTACTACGTAAAAAAGTTTTTATTCTCTTCAAAGTCGAGAAACATCTTTCTGCTTCAGACGTCGTCATCGGAGTTGTAATTAAAATTTGTAGTAGTCTGGTGATATTTGAAAATGTTGATCCTAAATTTTCATCGCTTACCATGTCTAACATTGCAATAAGGGTTCTTGAGTGGTGCATATCTGTTCTTGAATAAAACACGGAGAGTTCTGTTCTCAGGTTTTCTTTTTCCAACATCGGGTAAGCAGCAACAGCTTGATCGAGTGCATCGCTCGGAAAATGTTTCATATATTCATGGAAATTGTCTATTAGAAGAAGTTTACTAGCTTCCAGATGTTTAGTGAAGCTAAACCTCTCTCTACATTGAATCAAAATAACGTCACAAACCTCTTTTGCAGCAATTGATCTATCTGTGTTAAATTTTCTTCTTTTTGGTTCAAGAAGGAAACGAAATATTAATATTATTCATCCCTTATTTTTTGAATTTCAGATTTAAAAGTTTGTAAATAGTTATTAGCTTTGACTGAATCAATTAATCTAGATTGAAGCTGAGAAAACATAATGTCAACATGAGGCATTACTTTTGAGAAAAAGTTCAACCAAAATTCGAATTCGAAATCATTCAGAAGTCTCTTAATGCCTGCTGCTGCAGATCCAGTTTCTCTTGATTTAGATGCTTCTAATATGCTGCAACATTCAATTATTTGGTCTTTCATCTCCTTAACAGCGTTAACAGTTCTACTCTTGAAATTCCAACGTGTAGAAGATGGTCTCGGAACTCTGCGACCAGCAACATTTTCCAAAGCACTCATTCTTTGAGGGGACCTTGAGAAAAAATTTGGTATTCCAGACAAGCTGTTGAAAAATACTCGAACATTAGTATTTTGTGACGTCGCTTGTTCCAATAATAAGTTTAATTGATGCGCATAACAATGAACAAAGTGAGCATTACTATATGCTTCCTTTATTCTGCTTTGCACGCCTTTGTTTACTCCACTGAGAGCGGCTGCACCATCATAGGTTTGAGCAATAAGCTTGTGAGGACTTTCTCCAATCAGAATTTGAAGTTCTCGAAGTAGTATACTTGATAATGCCTCTGCTGTTTGATTAAGAGGATTAAAAAATCCCCAAAATCTCTCCACAGGTTTCCCTTGGTGTACATATCTTAAAACAATTACCATTTGAGTTCTATCGTGAATATCAGTTGTCTCATCACACATAACTGCCAAATACTCAGCTTGCTTTACTTCTTCTTTGATCTTATTTTTGCATATTACTAGCATAGATTCTAAAAGCTCGTTTTGTATAGATTTAGAAGTTCCTTTAAAAATAATTGAGCTATTCAAGTGAGCCTTAAAACTGGAGTCCAGTTCACAAGTAAAATCAACTAAACCTCTAAATACTCCTGAATTTTCAGAAGCCTGAGTTTCATCATGACCTCTAAGGGGGAGTTCATATTTTCCACAAAATTTTATACAGTTGATAATTTTTGATAAAGCATCCCTATTTTTTCTAATTTCTTCATTTTGCTGTGCAATTGAGAGTTTATATGCATTATCCAATTGAGTGGCAATATTCACTTTGCCCATCATATGTAAATCAATCATATTATTTTTATGTTTGATTGAATTCTGATGTTTCCTAATTTTGTCTTGTAAATGCTTCAAGTCAATAACACCATATCTAGTCCATACTGGATCACCGCCAAACAATATGCACGGGAAACAGAACAATGCATTTTTCTCATCACAGCCGCAAATCCAATTACATTTTTCATACACACTACTATGAAAATGACGTGTGAATGTTTTTTTGTTATTATTATTATTATTTTGCTTAGAACTACTCTGTTCAATAGATAAAATTGGAGTAGGCCTCCCTTTTTCTTTAATATTTATTTTCTCATTGATTGTCAACTGAGAAAATTTTATGTCTTGTAAATATTTAACAGAATTCATCTATAATAATATATATATATATATATATATATATATATATATATATATATATATATATATATATATATATATATATATATATATATATATATATATATATATATATATATATATATATATATATGGTCAGACTTCGGTTTGAGCCAGCTACATTTTTTAAAAAACTACTGAATATACGTAAAAAAGGATTATATTTTTCGAATCCTTGTCGAATTTCAGGTAGCAAAAGTGTAAAATATTTGCAAATAACTAAATTAAAAACAAAAACATGATTGTGTACGGTAAGCGATGAACTAACAAACCTAATTCGAATTTATGGAACCTGAATTTATGTATCTGGCTCAAACCGGTCAGGCCTATATATATATATATATATATATATATATATATATATATATATATATATATATATATATATATATATATATATATATATATATATATATATATATATATATATATATATATATATCGAACAAAAAAAAATATTAACAGTAATTTTTCTTTCACAAGAAAAAAAAAACACAACTTCACTTAATAAGACACTATAAGAACTGATTTATTTGGTCTGCGTATATTATTTAAGAACTGTACGTAATGGACAAATCTAGCAACATTCAAGTATTTCTCAACATTCAAAACTGATCTCAAAGTTGCCAAAAAAATATTATAAGACAAATTAGCTACTTCATAAAAACTACTATTGAAATTTGGCACTCTTTTTTTGGTAAGTTGCTATATCTGTCTTCTTATATAAAAACAAACAAGTTGGCCTTTAAGGACTCCGATTTTAGAGCCCATATTTTATATAATGGCGATGTGTTAAAAAAATATCGTACCCCAAAATTTGCACTTGCAAAATGCATTTAATCCTTAAATTCTTTATTAATTTATACTTTTTATGTGTAAAGTTGTTAAAAAATGAATTTAAATCACTTTTCTCTGACAAAAATTTCATATTTATATCAAAATCCTACGCCTGGTATTTTTAATTTGGAGGGGCTGCAGCCCTGGAGCCCATATAGACGAGCCGCCACTGTATATATATATATATATAT
>SEYY01011332.1:7500-10963 GCA_009176605.1 Armadillidium nasatum | reverse complement strand
TCTTCCTTAAATTGACTTATTTCTATCTGTAATCTCTAATAATGTGACGCGAAGGTATAGACACTAATCTGTGAAAGAAAATTTGCTCTCTATGAAGAATTGTATATCAAGAGTGCTTTTTGCTTTTTCGTTTAGCATATAAATATATATATATAATATATATATATATATATATATATTATATATATATATATATATATATAATATAAGGATAATATATATATATATATCATATATTATATATTATATATATATATATAGTATAATTTTATATTTCATACAGAAGATGCATCTCGGTGCCTAATTTTAGAAATAGAGAAAATTGTTTTCGATTTTGACCACGGAAACAAAAGGAAAAAAAAAGTTAGTTTGAAAAATATTATTTATAATAATTTCACTTCGTTCTGAAAAATGAGATATTTCTGAAAAGAGATTCATATCAGAGCTGGTCAAATAATTTATATATACATATATATATATTATAGATATATATATTATAATATAAATATAATATATATATATATATAATTAAGATGCAGCGAATATATATATAAATATAATAATTAACCACGCTCACGAGCTGATCTCTTTTCTGGGAGAGGACAGAAGTAAAATGAAAAAGAAAATCCCCCCAACCCCGAGCCTAACGCAAATCTCTCAGGTAATCACAAACCGAGGTTTTAAAGAGTGGAAGATTAAATTCAGAAGGATTAACAGATGATGGTAGAGAATTCTACAGAACAGAAGTCGCTGGAAAGAAGGAAGCTCAACAACGGGCAAGTCTTGAGTTTACAATGCTCACAAAATATTCATGCGAAAGCATGGCACCCCTTGTGCATTGGTGTTGGAATGTGAGAGGTCAGTTTTCTCGAGCACCTGTTGTTGTAGTACCTATAGAACAGAGAAAGTGCACCAACGTCACGTCTCAGAGACAGAGGATCAAGTGAGTTTGAAAGTAGGGGACGGAGTATTAATCTTTTAGCCTTTGACACAATCTTATCCCAGAAAGGGAGGAAATGGAGCCCCTCAAATGTGAGAACAGTACTCCATACTAGGACAGACAAGACCCTTATATAATTTGAGCAACTGTTTAGAAGAAAAAAAATTCTCGCAATCTGAACTGTATCTCAGCACTTTGAAAGCAGCCCTCATCAACATTGGTGACAAAAAAGTTCCTAATAGTTTTTGCCGTTTCATTCAGTCCAAGTTAAGGGGAAATCCCATCGAGATCAGCTAGAAAAGTCAGAAAGCTGGAGACGAGAATCAATTCTATAAGCAACTAGGAAAGATTTGAATGAGAAGAGAAGAGTTATTCATTGAATAAGAGTGAGTAGAGTAGAAATGGAACTGAGAGCCTGGTGATAAAAAGTAAGAATAAATTTTAGATAAACAGAACCTGAGTAACACAACAATTGACAGAAAGAGAAAGATCTTTTCCATCGACTAGCCCGATATGATATGATCGAAGAAAACCAGTATAGGTAGAAAGAGAAGGAGGCAACCCAAAGGAAGGCAAGATTGGAGAGTACTGACAACCGTACTTGGTCAAAGCTGAAATGGTCAAGCGCCACAACACAGACTACTCATATTCTAAGAGCAAAGACATAATTCAGAAAAATAGAAGTATGTCACATTGTCTTGAACATCGAAAGCCATGCTATAGCGTAGATGTAAAACCCTATCGTTTGAACTATAGGTTCGATTTCCCCATAGCAAACCTTAAAAAAACGATAGAATTTTACCTCTTCGCTATGATCATGGTTTTCGATATTCAAGGTCTACTGGTGACATACTATCCTATATTTTATTGAATTAATCTTCTGCTCTTAGGGATTATGGGTAGTCTCGTGTTGTGGCGTTTGACAATTTCAAGCTTTTGACCAAGTACGGCATGCGTCAATAATCTCCAGCCTTCCCTCATTGTGTTTTCTACTTCTCTTTGCTTACTTATGTCTGATTTTCTCTCGGATCTTTCCTTGTCGTTACTAGTCGATGGAACGACCTCTTCCTCCTTTTCTGTCAATTGTGGCGCTCCTCAGGGTTCTGTTCTATCTAAAACTTTATTCTTACTTTTCATCAACCATCTTCTCAGCTCTATTTCTTACTCTGTTCAATCTTATTCCAATGACTCAACTCTTCATTTTTCTATTCATTTCAAATCTTCTCCCTCTTTTGCTACTAGAATTGCTTATTGTCTCCAGCTTTCTGATTCTTTCTAGCTGATCTCGATGGGATTTCCTGCTTGGACTGAATAGAAACGGTAAACTATCTAGGAAATTTTATGTCACAATGGTTGATAAGGCTGCTTCAAAGGTGATGGGAATATTGTTCAGATTGCGAGAATTTTTTTTCTTCTAAACAGTTGCTCAAATTATATAAGGGTCTTGTCTGTCCTAGTATGGCGTACTGTTCTCAATTTGAGGGGCTCTTCTCTCTTTCTGGAGAGGCGATTGTGTCAAAGGCTAAACATAATACTGTCCTCTACTTTCAAACTCACTTGTCCTTGTCTCTGAGACGTGACGTTTGTGCTTTCTCTGTTCAAATGGCTAAACAATGGTGCTCGAGAAACTGACCGCTAATTGCAACCAATGCAAGGGTGCTGCTTTCGCATGAATTTTTGTGAGATTGTAATCAAGACATGCCGTTGTTGAGCTTCCTTCTTTCCAGCGACTCTGTTCTGTAGAACTTACCATCATCTGTTTCCTTCTGCCTTTCATCTTCCTTTTAAAACTGGTTTGTGATTACTGGAGTTGGTTGGCTGGGTTGGGGGATTTTTTTTCATTTTATCTGTTCTTCAGAAAGAGATCAGCTCGTGAGCGGTAGTAATATCTATATAAATATACGATTATATATGTATATATGAATTATATATTAATATTATTTATATATATATATATTATAGATGTTTATATTATATATATATATATTAATATTTTTTTTTTTTTTTTTTTTTTTTCCTTTGTGGTCCTAAATAGATTAGCACTAGCTATATCCTAATATAAATATATTATATATATATATATATATATATATATATATATATATATATATATATATATATATATATATATATATATATATATATATAAATTATTTGACCAGCTCTGATATGAATCTCTTTTCAGAAATATCTCATTTTTCAGAACGAAGTGAAATTATTATAAATAATATTTTTCAAACTAACTTTTTTTTTTCCTTTTGTTTCCGTGGTCAAAATCGAAAACAATTTTCTCTATTTCTAAAATTAGGCCACCGAAGATGTTATCTTCTGTATGATGAGAAATTATACTGCCATATAATAATATATATATATATATATATATATATATATATATATATATATATATATATATATATATATATATATATATATATATATATTATTATATATATATATATATATATATATATATATAAATATATATATATTATATATGCAAAACGAAGCAAAAATGGTCACATT
>SEYY01011331.1:7500-12500 GCA_009176605.1 Armadillidium nasatum | reverse complement strand
TAACATCAAGACCTCATGGTTATTTATTGTGCGATCTTCATCCTAAGAACAAGTTTAGAGTTCTACTTCGTACAAATATTTTACCTAACGAAATAGAAACTGTATACATTGCTGAATAATGAGTAGGCTTGTGAAAAAATACTTACCTGTAATGGATAATTTTAAAAAACTAAAGTCAAAAGATAGACGGAGATTAATTATTGAAGAGGAAAAATTAACAAAATGTGTGTGTTAGATTTGTTTCAATCTAATAAAAGGAAACATTCCTTTAAATAAACCTCAGAAAGTTAAGCTACGTCGTCATAAGAACATCATTCGCAAACTTGCTCGTAAAGTAAAAAATCTTAAAAATAAAAAGAAGTTATTACAGAAAGGGACTGGAGTATTCTTACCTCTACTTTTCTCAGTTATCGGACCTTTAATATCAAAAATAATTCCACAATAATGAAGAAAGTGATGGTATTACCTTACACCGATTACGAGAAAATGAAAAATATTTCTGAGAACCAGCAACATCAACAACAACAACAGCAACAATAGCCTTTTAGTTTATACGATCCTATGGCTGAAAAATTAAATACATATGAAAAAGAATTGTCTCGTATATTAAACTCAAATATGAATATTCATGAAAAAAGTAGTTTGTATCAGAATGCAATACAATCGTTAGTGGACTTAAAAGAATTACAGCATCAGTCCGTGTATCAAGTAATTCTTCAGTTCCAGTAACAACGAAAACTGATGAACGAGAAGAAAAAGGATTTCAACATATTTTAGAGCAGTGTCTACCAAATAGATCTAAAAATAATGGAATAGCGTTATACAATATTTTAAAAGATCAAATTTCATGGGATGATTCAGGACAGCTTATTATAGATGGGGAAACAGTCTTGGGATCAAATATTGTAGATCTCATTTCGGATCTCACAAGAGAGTGGAAAAAACCTCCAATAACAGGATGGGCCAAGATTAAACAAAAACTTCAGACGATTAATTTACCGAAAAGCCTAATTCAAAATAAACAAAGATTATTCGACTTGGAAAACATTCCACATACCCCTAGGCCTGAAATAGCTCTTACAGGAACATCTTTTGCTGCTGCTAGGTCAAAAAGGAAAAAGTTAAATAGACCATACCCTCAAGCCGAAAGATTAAGAAGAAAAGCAAGTATGCTTCGTGATTGGATAAAAAATGTTATATATATATTAATAATATATATATATATATTATATATATATATATATATATATATATATATATATATATATATATAATATATATATATATATATATATATATATATTTGTAGACGAGATTTTAAATAAATATTTTATGTAAAGAATTTATTTCCTTTATAAATATCCTTGATTACTTGTATGAATATCATTTTTTATCATGAATCCCAAGGAGGTGGTGGATAAATATTATTACGACGTAAGTTTTCCTCACAGTTATGGAGGATTTTCTAGATTTGCCTCTCAATTCCCGCAAGTAAATAAAAAAGACTTGAAAGAATATTTTGCGGGTGAAGATGCTTATACTCTGCATAGGCCTGCCCGTAAAAAGTTTAAGAGCCGAAAAACTGAAGTTTATGATACTGACCATACTTGGCAGTTAGACTTAATCAGATATGATTAAGTATAGTTCATATAATGACGGGTATCGTTATATTTTATTTGTAATAGATGTGTATTCAAGATATTTATGGCTAAAGCCATTAAAAGATAAAAAAGGGCCTACCGTAGCTAAAGCAGTGAGAGAGATAATTATGAAGATGACAGATACCCCAAGTTTATGTGGACTGATAAAGGTACAGAGTTTTCGGGTAAAGAATTCCAAGCTATTGTAGAAAAATATGATATAGGATATTATAATACATTTTCAGTGAATAAAGCTGCAATAGTTGAACGTGTACAACGAACTATCAAAGAAAGAATGCATAGATATTTTACAAAAATGAATACATTTAGATACATAGATATTTTAAATGACTTGGCATATTCTTATAACCATTCATTTCACCGTACAATTAAGAAAACTCCACTTGAAATGCTATCAACAAACCTTCCTGAATTAAACAATAACGAAATAAAAGATAAAACTGGTATTAAAGTAGGTGATTATGTTCGTATATCAAGATCGACAGAAAAATTTAAGAAAGGATATACTGCGAATTGGTCTCAGGAGGTATTTCAGGTGGATAAGATAAAAGAATTTCCCCGTGATGGTTTAAAATTATATTATTTGAAGGATTTAGAAGGTGAGGTAGTGAAAGGCGGATTTTATAAACAGGAGGTTCAAAAAATAAGTTTCGATCCTAAACAGCTTTATAAAATATAAAAGGTGATAGGGACCAAGGGTAAAGGGAGAAATAAAATGTATCTCATAAAATGGCAAGGATACCCTGACAAATTTAATAGTTATATAAAAGCCTCAGACTTAAAAAAATATTAATCATTCTAATTCGCGATCATGGAGAGTGAAGAAAATTTCTACCTAACTCTACCGTCTTCGGCATCTATGGACTTATATCATGAAAATAAAGTTTCAGACTTTACCACAGAATTAATATTTCCTATACAGCTCGATAGAGAAATGTATGAGATAGGACTATGTGAAGTGATTTTAGACGTAGACGTAGAAAATGTAACATCTCGACAATCTGCCTTTGTAATTTTTAGAAACGTTAAATTTGTTAAAAGACGGGTTGAAAATAGAAGTTGATAAGGGAATGGATATTGTAAAGCGCGGAAAAGACGCTTTTTATTGGGAAGAGTTTACAGTAAAAAGAGGAAAATATGATTCTCTTAATGATCTGTTTGGGTATTTTAACCGTGAATTTTTATCAAGTCAAATTTGTAATGACTTATTTTTTCAAGTCAAAAAAATTCCTAATACGGAAAACGTATTCGTAACTTTAAATTCGGTTCTGGAAACTAATCTGAAAGAAAAAAGTTTGTTTAGTTTTCATAAAGCGCCATGGATGAAGAAGTGTATTTTTGTACCTGACGTAGCAATTGATGATATAAAAGGAGATGATTCAATAATACGTCCTACATTATATTCTTTAACGGTGTATACTCCCAGTGTAAAAGAATATCTAGAACGCGATGATGTAAAAGCCAGGTGGTAAAGTCTCTATACAACTCATATGTAAATCTTCAGATTTATTTAAGGATCCAGGAATGGCTTATGTATATTCAGATATTGTCGATCATCAGTATGTGGGGAATACAAAATCCCCACTTCTGAGAGTGATTCATATCCCTCCAGGAGGGAAAGTCATCACCTTTCCCACAGTACATTATTTACCATTAAGTAAATCGTATCTGAACTCTGTATGTATTTATATAAGGGATGTTGAAGGTGAACCATTTCCATTCACAAACGGTACTGCATTGTGCAAAGTACATATCAGAAAGAAGCTCCCGTAATAATAATAATGGAGAGGGAGAGAGTCTTCAGGGGATCAAGAATACAGAGAGGCTATGGTCTCGGGTTTTTTTTTTCGCTAAATTGCTGAGAGGAGCATTACCTATATTTAAATCCAGTGGAAAATATCTCGTTAGAAAGGTCGCAAAGACAGGAGTAAACACATTACGCGATGTTATAGGAGGAGTTAACCCTCGTGAAGCCGTAAAACGTCGTATTGCTGATGTTTCTGATGAGATGCTAGATGATGTTAAACGGAAAATCCGTCGTAAGATTACTGGAACTGGGGTTGGTAGGAAGATGATAAAAGTTAAGAAGAAGATTGTGAAGCATAGAGTAAAGAATAAAGAAATTGATGTTTTTGACTTTTAGGTACGCAGTCATCTAAGAGAAAAATATAAACCAATGTTATTATTTCCATGTATCATTATTCGTCGACTGATCATAGAAGCAGGATGCACTTCCTTCATCCCTCAAGTCCAGACTGTTGTAAAACAGAGTTAGATCTCTTTTCTGTGAACCCTACACAGACCAGTGTAGGTGAAACCAACTTTATCAGTATTAACCCTGTACACTCTATTACGAACACCGATGTACCTTTAGAATTTAATGTACCTGGAACTTCAGATCAGTATCTCGACCCTTCAAATGTATTTTTATATTTAAAAGTAAAGTTAGTGAACGCTGATGATGGTTCAGACTTTCCTAGCGTAGATGAGCATCTCGTTTACCCTGAAACAAATTTTCTATATACCTGCTTTAGCCAAATTGAGGTATTTTTAAATGAAACCGTCTCTAGGAGCCTCATCTGCAAGTTATCCATACAGAAGTTATATAGAACATTTACTGAATTATTCCGATGATGCAAAACAGTCCCATCTCCAATCTTGTGGATTTTATAGCTTTAAAGATGCTGAAAATCATCGACTTAAATGCGCTAAAAACAGATACAATGTCTATGAATATTATGGGAGAATAAATGGGGACATATTCTCCCAAGAAAGGCTTATACTTCCTTCTGTAGACACCCGTGTTCGGTTCGTAAGAGCAACCGCTCCATTTGCACTTGGTGTATTGAGCGCATCAAATGCTACATCTGCTGCCCCAAAACCAACATTTCAGTTATTAGACGCCTATTTATATGTAAGAAAAGTGAAATTAGCTCCACAGAAACATTTACAGATCGAGAAATCTCTTCTTGAGACTACTGCGAAATATCCAATAAGAAGAATTGAGACTAAAATTTTTAATTTCACGCAAGGATTATGAAGTATTAATATTTCGAATATAGTCAATGGTAGTCTTCCGCAGAAAGTGATAATTGGGATTGTAGAGCATGATGCGTACACGGGAAGCTATACAAAGTCTCCATTCAGATTTACACATTTCGGACTTAGGGCCATCAGTTTACATGTAAACGGCCAGCCATTCGGTCGAAGTTATGAGATGATATACAGTGGAGAGAGCCCCATATGTTCACGACCATTTTATGATTTAATCTCGAATACTGTGACTTGCGGCGATAACGGTATAGGCATTGATTTGAAATCATATGTCGAGAATAGTAA
>SEYY01011331.1:0-2500 GCA_009176605.1 Armadillidium nasatum | reverse complement strand
TATATATATATTATATATAAATATATATATATTTAATTTTATTTACATCCTTCATTTCTTGAAGATTAACTTTGGAAGATATTCAGGAAAATGATTTTTAGTGGTTAATAACATTTCAAACTGATATAAACTTTTAAACATGTTCATTCATTTTAGAGGAATTTTGGACAAAAAATTGTTGCGTTCAAAATGTTACTGTTTATATCTCGAAATTAGTTGTGTGCACATATAAATTAATTAAATTATTTAGTACAGCCGACTTTGTTGTACGTGGGAAAGAAAATCTGGTGGCGATTTCTTAAAAAGTAATAAATTATAAAGGAAAAATAGTATGTGAGTGCATCTTATTTTTCGTTTTGGATGAAGACAACCTTAAAAATTTAGTTCAAAGTCGGCACGGGTTATCGATATCCAATTAAACTTAAATTTCACAAAGTAGGAATCACCAAAGAGAACAAAACTACTGGGTGTGCGTTCAAAATTTCTCATAAAAGATTTTTCCCTGTTAAAGTAAATCTTTTTAGTGTAGTTAAATTAACAACCCATTTGAAGTAAATAAAACACTTTTGTAATAAAACATGTTTACTTAGAGAAAAGGAAAAAATATCACAGACTATGTTAAATACTATTGTTTAGTAACTACAAAGAAGAGCTTCACCAGCTCTTGGTGCGAACAGATCGTTCGCTCTAAACTGGTGGGGGCCTGAAGGGCAGTATTTTGTCTGCCTGGAGGGACGGCATATGCCCTAGTTGGTGAAGTCCGCTCTCAGAAACAAAACAAAAAAGAAACAAAAAAAAAAGTAACTACAAAAAGAGGATGGCCAAGTTGCCAGATTATTCTTTACATGATACATATCAGCTAAATAAAAAAATGCTCTATAAAAAAATGAATAAACAATATTTTCTTCAACACTCTCCCTTATTGTTTATTCTATAAAGGCTAGTCCATTCCTAATTTTTCATTCAGGATCATGAGTCTTGGCTTGTGTAGTGGCTTTGTGAGTCCATCTGCAAGTTGATTTTCACTGCTAACCTTGAGTACCTCAATTTCATCATTCTGAACTTTTTCTCTGACAAAGAAATGGCGTACCTTTATATGTTTAGTTCTTTTGATGAAATTCTGGATTCTTGCTGAGTTTGATCGCTGCTTCATTGTCAATCCAAAGAGTGGGCTTCTTGTAAACTTTTGTGATCTCTCCTAGAAGTCGACTAATTTCCTTGCTGCCATAATTTCAGCTTCTGTTGTTGAAATTGCAACTGAGCTTTGTTTCTGACTAGTCCATGAAATTGCACCTCCAGCATATAGACATACAATTCCAGTTGTTGAATGTCCTGTTTTCTGGTCTCCAGCATGATCTGCATCACTGTATCCTTCTAGATGATTCTGTTCACTATTACTTCTATATATGATACCTTTTTCCAGAGTACCTTTCAAGTATCTAAATACTCTTTTAACTTTTGTAATATCTTCTTTTGATGGATTATCTACACTTCTGGCAAGTAACTGACAGTAAAAGCAATATCTGGTCTTGTTCCTGTTGCTAGATATAGAAGAGCTCCTATAGCTGATCTGTAAGGGAAACTCTCCCTGGTTTCAATGTCATGTGTAACTTTATCTTTTATAATTGGAGTTGACACAGCATTGCAATTTTCCATACCAAATTCTTTTACTATTTTCTTTGTGTAATATGATTGACTGATTTTCTTTGTTCCATCACTTCTTGATTCAATTTCAATTCCTAAAAAATAAGTTGCAGGTTTATATGTAATTTTAAATTCTTTCTTTAATTCTTCTAAAAAGTTTTGTAATTCTTCATGACTTGTTGATGCACTATCCATCATCAACATACAATGCAAGTAATATTTTATGTCCATTCTGGTCTCTTATATATAGACATGGGTCAGCTGTACTTCTTACAAAATTCAGTTTTGAAAGGAATTTTCCAAATCTTTCATTCCAACATCTGGGTGCTTGCTTAAGACCATACAAACTGCGTTTCAATTTGCATACTTTGGTTGTCCCATCTTCAAAACCTTCAGGTTGTTTCATATATATTTCTTCTAATAAGTTTCCATAAAGAAATGCTGTTGATACATCAAACTGCATCAAGAACATATTTTCTTTAGCTGCTACACTTATAATGTTCTCACAGTACTCTTATTTGCTACTGGACTAAATGTTTGTTCATAATCAATACCTTTGCTTTGACTATAACCTTTTGCAACTAATCTTGCTTTAAATTTGTCAATTGTTCCATCTGAGTTTTCTTTTATTTTGTAAACCCATTTACTTGCAATTGCTTTTCTTCCTGGTGGCAATTCAACTAGTTCCATGTTTGGTTTTCTCTCAATGATTGAAATTCATTTTTCATTGAATTAATCCAATTTTTCTTTGTTTACTTTCCATAGCTTCACTATAATTTCTGGTTCTTTCATATCTTCTGATAAATACACACTGTAATCATCAAATCTTGATGATTTTGTAATTGTTGCTCTATTT
>SEYY01011330.1:0-25181 GCA_009176605.1 Armadillidium nasatum | reverse complement strand
AACTGTAGAGAGAGGGGGTGGGGAGAACTGACTCAATGGTTTAAAATGGGAGATGGACTGAGGCAGGGGTGTGTTATGTCTCTGTGGTTGTTTAATGTGTTAATGGATGGTGTAGTTAGGGGGATGGAAAGGGAAGGGAAGGGTATTAGGTTGAGAAGTGGAGAGGGAGAATGGGAGGTAAGTGTCTTGTAATTTGCGGATGATGCGGTGTTAGTTGATGAATCTGGGGAGAAGCTGAGAATGTTGGTGAAGGAGTTTGTGAGGGAATGTGCGTCGAAGGGATTAAGGGCAAACTCGACAAAGAGTAAAGTGATGAGGATAGGAGGCAGCAAGAGGGGAGGAATGGGAGGGTGTCGAGGTGGGGGGGTAGAGAAATTTGAGGAGGTAGAAGAGTTTAAATATCTGGGAATGTTAGTGGAGGGAAAAGGAGGGATGGATGGGGAAATAAAGAATAGAGTGACGGAGGGAATGAAAGTGATGAGAGAAGTTTGGAAGAAGGGAAGAATATCAAAGAAAATAAAGGTAAGAATGTTTGAGAGTATGTGTCTACCATCTGCAATGTATGGGTGTGAGACATGGGTGATGAATGCTCAGATTAGGAAAAGGATTAGAAGTTTTTGAGATGAAAGGATTGAGGGCTATATGTGGGTTAAGGAGGGTAGATAGAATCAGAAACGAAAGAATAAGAGAGATGTGTGAATGGAAGAGGGGAATTGTGCGTAGAGCGGAAGAGGGTGTATTAAGATGGTTTGGGCATATGTGTAGAATGGATGAGAATAGGATGGTGGGTAGAGTGATGAGATCCGAGATAGAGGGAGGAAAGGGGAGGGGAAGGCCGAGGGGTGGATGGATGGGGTGAGGAAGATATTTGGGGAGGAGAGGTTTGAATGTGGACGAAGGTAGGAGAGTCGCGGAGGACAGAGTGAGATGGAGGGCAGTGGTGAGGGGGGAGGGGAGATAGAGTGAGATGTGTGTGTGTGTGAGCGAACTGTGACGGGCACCATCCCAAGAGAGTGGGAAAGGTGAATGGTAAAAAAGTAAATAAATAAATAAATAAATAAATAAATAAATAAATATATATATATATATATATATATATATATATATATATATATATATATATATATATATATATATATATATATATATATATATATATATATATATATATTCTAAAATTAATGTTCTTTTACATACATTTGATATGAAAGTCCTTTAAAAACATTTTAAAAAGAGCTACCCTTACAGGTTTGAAATTTAAAAGAAAACTGCTTAAAGGAGCAAATTGGAATGGAGGAGTGAGTTGAACTGGAGTCTAGGTTTATGAATCACAAAGCTCTAGAGCCAAGAGTTGGAATAATTATCATCATCATTGTGTTTATTAACATTTTAATAATAATTATACATAAAAGTAAAACGTTAAGAAATTACAAAAGTAAAGAAATAATGTAGCAATTCAAAATTAACGTCAGTTATGAGTTTAGTTTGAAAAATGTAATTCTTCCTTTCATAGGGCCACTAGCAGAGGGCCCAAAAACTTAAAATATATGTAATGAATGGAAGTCTACGTCATAAAGAGCGTGCGTGCATATATTTGTTATATATTATCACTAATAAAAGTTACTGGGCACCGTATAGCTGGCCCCGAAACTTAAATTTTTTTTTTTTTTTTTTTTTTGGGGGGGGGGGGATTAATTTGAATTTACAACAAATTTTTGCCCTTTCTTTTAAAATGTTTTCAATTAAGAAATTTATTTGTTTTAATTAAATAAAATCTGGTGGGGCCGAACCCCTGTGGCCCTTAATGACGAGCAGACCCTCTTAATGTGTATGTACATTTTCGTATATATATATATATATATATATATATATATATATATATATATATATATATATATATATATATATATATATATATATATATATATATATATATATATATATATATATATATATATTAGTGGATGAGAATATGCCGTTTTAACTGGTACTTTTGGTTGCATTTATAATCACACAGATCACACTTGAACATCTTCTCTTTCAAATGAGTCATCAAATGCGTTTTGAGATTATCTTTACGTTTAGAAGTAAAACTACATTCAGAACACGAGTAATTCCGATCACTCGAATGGGTTCGAATGTGAGTAAGGAAATTGCTTCTATGATTCCCTTCATATTTACATTGGGAACATTTATACATCTTAGTTTTGGAATGCATGTTAATCATATGTATTTTCAGGTTCGCATTGCATTCGTAACTACATTCCGGACATTTCAATAATTTGGTGTTACTATGTATTACAGAATGACGTTTTAATGATGAATGCTTATAACATTTAAAATCACAATGAGAACAAGCATATGAAAATGAAGCCACCATGACGTCTGGCCTCATGATCTTTCAAATTTTTCATAAAATTAGTTTCAAAATCACATCTTGAACACTTGTATAGTTTTTCTCTGGAGTGTTGTAATACATGCTGACTCATTCTAGCTTTATCATTGCAACCATAATCACATTCAGAACACAAGAAGAGTTTCTTCTGACTATGATCAAGAATATGGAGTCTCAAGCTACGTGAATGACTGGTTGAATAATTGCATTCTGAACATCTATAAGATTTAAATTCAAAGTGGTTTTCAATATGATTCTTTAAATTTCGTTTTTTGATTTGTTTTATAGTCACATTTAGGGCAATGAAAAACTTTTTTACCAGCATGATTTAAAAAGTGAACTTTTAATTCATGAATATGATTTGTTTTATAACCACACTCAGTGCAAGAGTATAACTTTTTGGGTAAATGAGTCATAAGATGAAGATGGAATTTATCTCGGCGTAAATGTGAAAAATTGCATTCGGTGCACTTTCGGAGTTTTGCGTGAATTTGAGAATGAAGAGTAAAATGCTTTTTATTTTTAGTCTCAAAATTACATCTTAAACATTTAAAGACATTATCACTTTTGAGCTCGCATCTATGAGAATTCCATGAGACAATATCGGAGAATTCACACAAACATTTTGAACATTTAAATGTAGAATGAGTTTGTAAATGAGAATCAAGATCACTTTGGTTAGTACCTTCAAAACTGCACTGAGAACAAATAAATTTTTCTTCAGTGGTATGAGAAGATAAATGTTGAGAAAGTTGTTCTTCATCACTGCATTCAAAACTGCAATGAGAACATTTATGCAATTTTGTTTCTGAATTCAAGTTTTTATCTTGGTTTACTTCGTTTTCATCATTACAAATCATTGATATTATATCAGACAAAGTGTAAACCTTTAAGTTGTCCAAATTAGTTGAAATATAACCACAATCGCTTTTGTCTTTATTATGTAGTAGTAAATGAGAGACAAACCTGGGATAAAATTCAGTTTTAAAATCACACACATCACAAGCATACTCTCTTTTCATTTTCACTTCGCTGTGTTCTTCATTAGAAAAGTATTCTTTAAAAGTTTTGTTGGATTTGAAGGAATAAGGAACAGATTCAATATCACTTCTGGACTGACCTAAGTGAGTTATCAGATGATCTTTGAATGTCGCTGTGTCCTTACTTTCAAAATTGCATTCTGTGCATTTTTTAACTTCAACATGGATTTGTGAATGAAGATTCAAGATTTTTTGATTTCCTGTTTCGAAAATACAGTTCAAACACCTCAAAACTTCTTTAGTGGCCAGATCATTTATGTTAATTTCTAATGACTTGCCTTTATTGCAAATCAGATTTATTACCTCAGATAAAGATAATAAGTTGGTAATTTACATTCTCATCAATAGCAATACTGAAACATTCACTAACACAATTTTCGTTAGAATTTAACTTGACTTTCTTTGAGCAACCATTAAGTTTATGACTTACCAAATGTTTCTTATAATTTGATTGAAAATCACAATTATCACATTTGAATAATTTAATATTTTTATGTTCTGCACAGTGGGCATCTAATGATGTTTTATATTTGGTTTCGTAAGTACAATCATTACATTTGAATTTTTTATTATTTAAATGATCCTTTTTTGATTGATTAACAACACAATTTTTGTTGGAATTTAATTCAGTTTTCTTTGGGCAACGATTAAGATTATGATTTACCAAATAACTTTTGTAATTTGATTCAAAATCACAATTATCACATTTGAATAACTTAATATTTTTATGTTCTGCACAGTGAGCGTCAAATGAGGTTTTATATTTAGTTTTGTAAAAACAATCACTACATTTAAATTTCTTAACATTTAAATGTTGTTTCTTACTGTCTCTGATTTTTCGTTCTTTTATGTCCTCACATTTAAAGTGACTTATTAGATGATCTTTGAATGTGTCTGTATCCTTACTTTCAAAATTGCATTCTGTGCATTTCTTACCTTCAACATGGATTTGTGAATGAAAATTAAAGATTTTTTGATTTCCTGTTTCAAATGGACACTCCAAACACTTCAAAACTTCTGTAGTGGTTTCATCTGAAGTATTATGATCCAATGACTTATCTTCATTGCAAATCAAATTAATTATCTCAGATAAGGATAAAGAGTGATAATCCACACTCTCATCAATATCTTTGTTGAAACATTCACTAAGACTGTTTTTTTGATTCTTTAAGCACTTCAAATTGTGTTTTCTTATCGTACGTCTGTAATCTGTTTTAAAATCACAATGTTCACATTTAAGTAGTTTTTTGTTAGCATGATTTAAACAATGAGCAACAAAATCTTCAGATTTGCACGTTGTATAACTACAATCATGACATCTAAATTTTTTCTTTGTACGAAGATATTTATTATCCCTTATATCCATTTCTTCATTTGACATTTCATCCTCAAAGTTAGAGTCCTGATTTTTGTCGTTAACTGTTATTTCATTTTTCTCTTCATCAGATAATATATCTACTAGAGTTTTGTTGAACTGTTTTGATCTTTTCCTGAGGGAAGAAGGAGCAGATTCACTTTCACTTGTAGGTTGATCTAAATGAATTTTTATAAGATGATCTTTGAATGTCTCTGTATCATTAGTGCTTTCATACCCACATTCAGGGCATTTTTGTTCTTCAGAATGAATTTGTGAATGAAATTCAAAATACTTTTGATTTTCAGTTTCAAAGCTGCACTCAGAGCATTTTAAAGGTTCTGCAGGAGATGGAACAGAAGCATTTTCATCCAATGATTTTATTTTATTGAATATTAAAAGAATTATCTCTGATAAAGATAAAGAAGAAAATTCTGTGTTTTTTGATTGATCAACAACACAATTTTTGTTGGAATTTAATTCAGCTTTCTTTGCACAACGATAAAGGTTATGACTTACTAAATCTTTTTTGTAATTTGATTCAAAATCACAATCATCACATTTGAATAATTTAATATTTTTATGTTTTGCACAGTGGGCATCAAATGATGCTTTATATTTGGTTTTGTATGAACAATCATTGCATTTGAACCTCTTAACATTTAAATGCGATTCCGTTTTGTCTCTGACTTTTTGTTCTTTTATGTTATCACTTTTAAAGTGACTTATTAGATGATCTTTGAATGTGTCTGCATCCTTACTTTCAAAATTGCATTCTGTGCATTTTTTAACTTCAACATGGATTTGCGAATGCAGTTTTAAGATTTTTTGATTTCCTGTTTCAAATGTACACTCCAAACACTTCAAAAATTCTGTAGTGGCTAGACCAATTGTGTTAGTGTCTAATGACTTATCTTTACTGCAAATCAAATTTATTATATCAGATAGAGATAATTTGTGGTGATTTACAATCTCATCAATAGCAATGTTGAAACATTCACTAAGACTGTTTTTTTGATTCTTTAAGCACTTCAAATTGTGTTTTCTTATCGTACGTCTGTAATTTGTTTTAAAATAACAAAATTCACATTTAAATAGTTTTTCTTTAGCATGACCTAAACAATGAGCAACAAAACTTTCAGAACTCAATGTTGTATAACTACAATCATGACATCTTAATTTTTTCCTTCTACGAAGATAGATATTATCCCTTGTATCCATTTCTTCATTTGACATTTCATCTTCAAAGTCAGAGCCAGAGTCCTGATTTTTGTCGTTAACTGATATTTCATTTTGCTCTTCATCAGTTGACATATCTATAAGAGTTTTCCTTGAATTGTTCTGATCTTTTCCTGAAGGAGTAAGATACAGATTCAATATCACTTCTGGACTGACCTAAATGAGTCATCAGATGATCTTTGAATGCCCCTTTATCATTAGTGCTTTCATACCCACATTCAGGGCAGTTTTGTACTTCAGAATGAATTTGTGAATGACATTCAAAATACTTTGGATTTTCAGTTTCAAAGTTGCACTCAGAGCATTTTAAAGGTTCTGCAGGAGATGGAACAGAAGCATTTTCATCCAATGATTTTCTTTTATTATAAATTAAAAACATTATCTCTGTTAATGGTAAAGAACAATAATTTGTGTTTTTTGATTGATCAACAACCCGATTTTCGCTGGAACTTAATTCTGCTTTCTTTGCACAACGATAAAGGTTATGAATTACTAAAACTTTTTTGTAATTTGATTCAAAATCACAATCATCACATTTGAATAATTTAATATTTTTATGCTTTGCACAGTGGGCATCAAATGTTTCTTTATATTTGGTTTTGTATGAACAATCATTGCATTTAAATTTTTTAACATTTAAATGTCGTTTCTTACTGCCTCTAACTTTTTGTTCTTTTACATTCTCACATTTAAAGTGACTTATTAGATGATCTTTGAATGTGTCTGTATCCTTACTTTCAAACTTACATTCTGTGCATTTCTTACCTTCAACATGGATTTGTGAATGAAAATTAAAGATTTTTTGATTTCCTGTTTCAAATATACACTCCAAACACTTCAAAATGGTTTCATCAGAAGTATTATGATTCAATGACTTATCTTTACTGCAAATCAAATTGATCATCTCAGATAAGGATAACGAGTGATAATCCACATTCTCATCAATAGCTATTTGGAAACAATCACTAAGGATGTTTTCTTGATTCTTTATGCAATTCAACTTATGATTTCTTAACGAACGTTTGTAATTTGTTTTAAAATCACAATGGTCACATTTAAACACTTTTTTATTTTCATTCTCTTTAGTTGCATAATTACACCTTTTCTTTCTATGAGGTTCGTAATAATCTTTTGTACCATCTACCAATTCATCTTCAAGGTTTGAGTCTTCATATTTATGTTTACCTGATATTTTGTTGTGTTCTTTATCAGATGATTCGTCTGTAAAAGTTATGTTGGACTGTCTTGACCTTTTCCTCAAGGAGTAAGGAAATGATTCACTTTCCTCCCTAGGATGTAATTTTTTTCTATAATCTTCATTTTGGCATTGCTCCAAAATCTGAAAAGAAATAAAATAATTAACTAAATATACTATTATCAAGTTACCTATTAGGGAAAAAGTTTACCAACAATATTTATTTAATTTTATAATGCGAGTCCAAACCCAGATATTGTAAGGAAACCCATAACAAACCTTATTATGACCTCATCACGCTTGGGATAACTTTCAGAGTTAATGAGACAAAGAAACTAGATTCCTCCTCTTTAAAAAGGAATCTCAAAAGGGTCACAAAGGATATGCATAAAGAGAGAAGACAACTTGGGGAAAATGTGAAAAATCTTAAAGGTTCCTCAGAACACTTACTCGTTCAGAAGTTTCATAACTGAGAAAAATAGTAAGATCAAGATTAAAAGAAATGTCAAAAAGGTTTGAGTTGTGCGTTTTTTGAAGATGTTATTGATGTGTGAGTGATTACTTCGATGTGTGAGTGATTACTTCAAGCAGGTAGATGAGATTATCAATTGATAAGTGGATTGTGGATAAGTGGATTATCAATTGATAATCCACTTAGGCCACACTTATATCGGTGAAAAATGTTTTCTGTGCAACAGTTATAATAATAATAATAATAATAATAAAAAAAAAATCAGTTACTCCACTGAGAAAGTTTTTGCAAATTCTTGGTTTAATATATTCCTTGCAAGCGACAGAGCGACACAATTTATATTTTAGTAGCAAAAAGTAGCAATTATTATTTTTAAAATCGTATCAACATGCTTCAAAATTATAAGGTAACAAAAGAGGTTCTGTATCAGCGATGACACAGTTCATTTTCAAAGCCTCAATAGTTTGTAATACCAATATTGGATTATCAGAAGATTTACTTTGAAGAAGTTCACTAAACTCTCCAAAAAAGAGGGAATTGTTCAACTTTAATTAAGGATTCCTCAACTCAAAACCAAACAAACAAACAAACCAAATGCAGGAGCACATTAAATTGATTGAAATAGTTCAGTCAACTTTGCATTTCTGAAAGGGATATACAGAAATATTGGAAAAATCATGAAGAAATGTTTCCCACACTGACAAGTCTGTCACAGATAAATATGTGAATATTTCAGCATTTTCTGCTCCTGTAACAAGAATCGTCAGTCTCACTACAAAAGTATTTCGCTCTGACAGATGTAGACTGATTGACAAAAATTTTGAATTGTGCTTTTAATTTTAAAAGCTGAGAATAAAGAATTAAAAAAGGCTTACAGAATTTATAAAAGCCTAATTCTTTTCAATACTTTTATTCTCTACTTACCTTAATTAAATTTAGGAATGGATCTCCACATTCTGGTACCTGGACCTAATCCGCCTGATATTTTATATAATATATATATATATATATATATATATATATATATATATATATATATATATATATATATATATATATATATATATATATATATATATATATATATATATATATATATATATATATATATATATATATATATATATATACAGGGTGCTTATTGAGGAACAGTAAAGCATTTAGGTGATAGAATGGACTATCCCGAGTAAAGATGTTTTCCCAAACATGTGTCCAAATATAAATGGGTGTGGAGTTACAGTCATTTTAATTATAGGGCTTGTTGACCTTACACAGTATTATAACAGTTTCGTACTGTGACATAAAAAGTTTAATTTTATAACAAATTAAATCCATTGTATTCATAAATATATATTACGTTCTACATTGTAAACTTCACAATGTACTTGAATTGTGTATTTTCCTGTATGATGTGAATTTATGTAAATGTGAACTATAACGGTAGTTGTAACATGATTCTGTTTGTGATTACACATGTTTATAACAATGTATTTGTTGACGTTTTATGTAATGGGAATGTTCTTGCTGCTTGTAGGGAATACTGTAGAAGGTTCCCAACTTGCAGGGTGCCAAATTCAAGGATGTTTACAAGTTTCTACAAGAAACAGCGTGAGACAGGCACGAATATTTCTTCTGAGTGTGAAGATGAACAAAATATGGAAGAAGTAGAATACATTCTTCAGTCGGTAGAACAAAGTCCTGCATCAAGCACAAGACATATTTCAAGGCATATCGGTGTTCTCCATACAAGAGTATGGTGAACATTACCTCAGCATGGCTTGCATTCTTTCCATCTACAGCAGGTGCAATACCTTCAAGCATTAGATAAAGCAACAAGATTGGAATTTTGCCGATGGTACTTGCTAATCGTCGATTAATAAAATTTTTATTGTTCACTGATGAAGTTACTTTCACTCGCTATGGAATCATCATCATCATCCATATTTCACATAAGTGGTCAGGTGGAAATTCACATGAAATTGTGGAATCAAATTTTCAGCATTGCTTTTCAGTTAATGTGTGGTGCAGTGTGATCGATAATCAGTTGATTGGACCTACTGCCTTATCGAACCATCTCACAGGACTCCATGTATCTACACCTATCACAAAATGAGTTTCCACTGTTATTGAAGGATGTTCCTTTGGCTACAAGGTTGCTTATATTCATCCAGCAGGAAGGAGCCACCGCACATTCTACTTGTCAGGTGACACAGCATTTAAAAGAAATATTCCACAATGATGGATCAGCCATAGTAGTCACGATTAGGGACCGACCGGAGCTGGAATTTTGTCGAGCCGAGGCCGGGATTGCCTAAAATTTGTAAAGAGGTCAAAAGCAGTGAAATATTAGGTTAAGAAAATTAGATTTAAATTTAACTGAGGTTTATTTAATTGTAAGGAAGGAGTAGAATAGCCAACATTCACTTTAATTAATAATTATATGAATTTTCTCCAAAAATTCAGAAAATTACAGATTTTGTATAATAAAAGTTTTAAAAAAGTACAAAAATTAAAAAAAAAAAAATTTATAAAATAGTGATTCAATTTATAGGTAAGCCATTTGAAAAATGTAAGGTATAAAATTAAATTTGTACATATCATTGTTATTTTATTGTTATGTATCAAACTTGTATCATTTAACTACATTATTTCAAGATTGTTATTTTTTTATATGCTTTCAGTCAATATGACTAAAAGATCAGCTTCTGCAGTATTGGAGTACTTTACAATGTTTCAGGATAAACTTGGAAATACGTAAATGTAACATTTGCAGTCAGAAAATTAGAAGAGGACCTCCGGGTGCTACAAATAAAATTTTTTAACCAAATCTTTATAGGGGTATCTAAGATCAAAACACAAAGATGAACATTCACTAGCAGAAAAGGAGAGGTCAAAAGAAACAGAAAAGAAAAAGAAAATATTGATAAAACGAGAAAAAAAATTTTTTTTTTCTTATATTTTGTTTGAAATTTTTTTTTATTATTTGACTGATTGAGCTGAAATTTTCAGGGTATATGTATTTTCCCCCAGAGTTCTGAGGTGATTTCGGGCATTTTTTCTGAGCCTATAACAGTTTGAAAGTTATTTGGACCAAAAGTTGAAAAAAATTTATAATGGGGTCAAACCACTGGCCACATGAGCTGAAAATTTAAGTGAATAATCTTAGCCCAAATTTCTTGCATTGGTGGGAACAGATTTTTTGATATCACGTCTAGAAAAAAAGTTATAAGCACTTCCAATCGTACCCTTCCAGAGAAAAAAATTATTTAAAAAAAAAAAAAAAAAAAAAAATTTTTTTTACTAATTTTTTTATTTTTGAATATTGCTTAGAAGAGGGACAGGGCAACAACTTTTATTTTGAGTATTATTAAATACAATTTGTTAGAAGCGAGATATAGCCTCTCAAACTTTGGGAATTTTTGAAGTTTGGTCAAAAATGGACCTTTTTTGAAGGCTATATCTCGAAACCAACGAATCGTATCGAATAAATTTATAGCCCCATCTATAATGTTATAGATACATTATACACCAACCAAAAATTAGAAATGTTATAGTAGTATTTTTTTTAAAAAAAAATTTTGTCCGAAAAGATGAATTTTTTTTATAAATTTTATGAATGTTGGTAAGTTTTTGGCTTATGACATTTTTTAAATAATTCTGGCAACAAAATTCTGTTAGACGCTTTTGAAGCCCATATAATTCTGAATATACAATCCAAATTTCAAGTTATTCCGAAAAATGGTTTGGCTCCTTTATTTATTTGAAAAATGGGCAAATTTCCAGAAAAAAATCTTTTTAAATTATACTTACAAAAACACTAGAAATGGACTTTTTCACCAGGAAAAAAACAATTTACACTGAAAATTTCAGGAGAATCGGCTGAAAATTAAAAACAAAAATTAAATTGAACTGTCCCCTTAAGTATAATTTGCCATTTTAAACCCGGCAAGGCAAACCCCGGATTTCCCCGATTTTTAGCGGGGGCCAGGGGCCGGGGCTCCGGTCGGTTCATGGTCACGATCATTGGCTTACACCTTTAAATTATTGTCTGTGTGGGTTTTCTTCCTCTTTTCTATTTGTATACGCTCCCTCCTTGGAAAGAGCTCTGGCCGTGAGTGGATGGTGAATTGCAAATAATAATAATAAAAAATCTCTTTCTCTATATTATATCTTAAAAATAAGGTAAGGCTATTGAAAATTACTTACAGATATCTCTCTCTCTCTCTTATATATATATATATATATATATATATATATATATATATATATATATATATATATATATATATATATATATATATATATATATATATATATATATATATTTTTTTTTTTTTTTTTATTTCACCTCTGGTGGGCAAAGGCCAGAGGCTTACTAATGTTCCACCAGAGTTAGGGGGAAAGTCAGGAACATGGTCAAATTAAAGGCCGACATGACCTGATACACGTTTGAAGGTGCCTAAGTCATAGGAAGTTGGGAAAATAGATGAAGGAAGTGTGTTCCAGACTTTACCAGTTGAGTACATGTAAGATTGAGCATAGCGGTTAAGTCTGGGGTCAGAGAGTTGGACAGAGAAAGGATGAGACTGTGTAGAAAGACGAGTCGCACGAACCCTTCTTAATGGAGGAGGAATGCGACGAGAGAGTTCAGAAGAGCAGTGTCCATTGTAATAGTAATAGTATAGAGAGAGTGACGCAACATTTCGACGGGCAGAAAGAGATTGGAGAGAATTAGTGAGAGCAGGAGAGTTGATAAGGCGAAAAGCTCTAGACTCCACCTTTTCCAGGAGAGCTGTATGAGTGGAACCACCCCAGATGTGTGACGCATACTCCATACAGGGGCGAACAACACCCCTATACAGAGCAAGCAACTGGGGTGGTGTGAAGAAATACTGAAGGCGCCTCAGAACACCCAACCTCTTAGAAGCTTGTTTAGAAAGAGAGGTAATGTGATCTTTCCAAGAAAGATCACGAGAAAAAGAAACACCTAGAATATTAAGGAGAGATGAAGGTTTGAGTTGCGTGTTTTCGAAGGAAGATATCGTAGTTATGTGGAAGATTGTGTCGGGTAGAGAGATGGAGGAATTGAGTTTTTGAGGCATTGAAAACGACCATGTTTTCTCTGCCCCAATTTGAAATGAGATAGATCAGAGGTTAGTTGCTCCAAGGCCACCCTCCTTGCCTCTATTAACTGTTGCTGGGGAGGACGCCTTTCAAAATGAAAGGAGTAATGAAAGGTGGAGTCGTCAGCATAGGAGTGGATAGGAGATGAAGTAATAGAGAGAAGGTCGTTAATGAAAAGCAGAAAAAGTGTTGGGGATAGGACAGATCCTTGAGGAACACCACTATTAATAGATTTATAGGATGAACCGTGGCCGTCTACAACAGCTGCTATAGAACGACCAGAAAGGAAATCAGAGAAGGCCACAGAGAGAAGGATAGATTCCGAAAGAGGGAAGTTTGGAAATCAAAGCTTTGTGCCTAGACTCTATCGAAAGCCTTCGATATGTCCAGCGCCACAGCAAAAGATTCACCGAAATGCCGAAGAGCTGAGGACCAAGAGTCAGAGAGAAGGGAAAGAAGATCACCAGTAGAGCGTTTCTTACGAAAGCCATACTGGCGATCAGAGATAAGATTAGAAGAATTGAGATGTTTCCAAATCTTCCTGTTAAGGATAGATTCGAAAACTTTAGAAAGAACGGAGGTTAAAGAAATAGGACGATAGTTAGAGGGCTGAGAGGGGTTCCCTTTCTTCGGCACAGGCTGAATGAGCGCACGTTTCCAGCCAGAAGGGAAGGTTGCAATTGAAAGACATAGACAAAATAGTTTACCAAGGCAGTGCCCTTTTAAAAGTTACCCAAAAATATTAAAAACGTTTTCTATAAAACAAAAACAAAAAATGATATTTAATGTATAACTTGTTTATATAAGGTTTATGTTTTTAAGATGCAATTTAAAACTAATCAATAATTAAAAATAAAGTTCTTTTTGTTATAAAAATAATTATTATTTGTGTATGAATGTATAAACTATTAATTTAAAAAGTAAAACTTTTAAAATATAATGTAAATTATGTATAATCCGATCTCAAATTCTTAATGTACTGTTGCCGCATTTTCTTATGTCATTTTCCCGTCAAAACCATTTTAGCGCCAAACTTTAAGGTAAAACCATTATAAAAACTATGATTAAATGTAAAATATTTATTTTTATGCTATATATATTATATTATAATTTCAATAAAAAAATGTTTATGTCAAAATTTCAATTATAATGTATTTTTATGTGTAATATTTAAATATATTGTTAAATAATATTTTCTAATTTAAATATATAAAATTTCTATACTTTTTCAATAAAAATTTATGAAACTTTAATAATAGAAACTTTGTACAACATTTTTGTTAAAAATAATAAATAAAGTGGAAAACCAGCTACTTTTCCTTACACCTTCTCACTATTGAGATTATTTTCAGAAGGTATAGAAAAAGTAGTCAACTTTCACTTTATCGAAGGGGCCGAAGAAGAAACCGCCACTACAGCCGAACTGTTCAGAAGAAGACATCCCAAGCAGAAGCCCAAAAAGCCGCCGCTCCTACAGAAGCCGAAGAAGTTCCAAAGCCTCTGCTACCAAAAGGAAACCCAGTTTGGCAGCCCATTTGCCCTCGACTGTGGTTTCTCCTTTGAAGTAGCCTTCCATCTGAGGCTACAGACGTTCTAAAGTCCTGAAGAGAAGTGGTGGCTACCACACGCCTACCAGTCGGTATTCCACAAAGGGAAATTGAAAAACACCCATCCTCCTGATCTTCCCCCTGCGCCACAACACAATATGGGGATCTCCTGCACCATTTATTGGTATCTCCTGAGATAATTAGGTCCCTACATATTGGTAACCCTGCGAGTGTATCCAGATTTTCTGGAAAATTCAACGATGGACCCAAACAATCAAGACAAAGCAGAAGATAGAGTTATCTCTTCTGTAAAAATAAAGCCACCCACTTTCTCTGAAACCTCCGTGCCAACATGGTTTCGAGTCCTGGAAGTACAATTTCATCTGGCAAGGATATCAACAACAAAAACCAAGTACTTCCACGCTTTGTCTCAACTCCCTACCGAAGTTTTGGACAGAATTCCACAACCAGAGCTGGAAGCAGAGGACTATGATCGCTTAAAAAAGGCAGTTACTACCACTTTTGAAAAGTCAAAACTGGAACTTTTTAACGATCTTATGTCCAAGCAAACTTACAGTGGCAAGCCCTCTATCTATCTACTGGACATGCTCAGACAGGCCGGCAAATTAAACATAGGAGAAGACATTGTGAGAATGCAGTTTTTGAAAACTCTTCCTGGCCACGTACGAACTGTATTAGCTTCCCACACTACCCTCACGCTTCAACAACTCGGAGAACTTGCCAATGACTTACTAATTATGGACCATCCTACTACAGTCATGGCCGTATCACCACCATCATCTGCAGTAGCTTCTCCTTCAACAAGATCTCCAAGACCTACAAATAACACTTCTGTTGGACTCAAGCCTTTCCATCAAAATCAGAGACCCAAAATTTGTAGAGGTCATATCTTCTACGGCCCAGATTCAAAGTCTTGCAAGAACTGGTGCAAATGGCCTCACAAGACAGGACTACATATCCTATCAAATTCTAGGCTACCTTCAAGGTGGACTACATATCCTATCAAATTCTAGGCTACCTTCAAGATCTTCTTCACCTGCCCCATTGGAAAACTAGAAGAGCGGACTGATATCTGTGCCATATCCAGTTCGCAACTTACAATTACTACCAAGATCTTTGGCACAAGTACCTTATTTCTACTTGACACTGGAGCTTCAATAAGTAGTTTACCTTACTCCATGGTTTCCAACATGACGCTTTTTCCTTCAAACATCACCTGTTCCGCAGCTAATGGTTCGCCTATCAAGTGTTTTGGGGAAATAGTGGCATGCATCACCATTCCAAAATTAAGAAGAGAATTTAACTGGACCTTCATCGTTGCAGAAGTCGCAATGCCTATCTTAGGAATGGATTTCCTCCATCATTACAACCTTCCTCATCGATTGTGGTAAGAAAACTCTGCGTGACACCCATACTACTCCTCTGTGGTTCCTCCTTTGAAGTAGACTTCCATCTGAGGCTACAGACGTTCCACAGGCCTGAAGAGAAGTGGTGGCTACCACACGCCTACCAGTCGGCATTCCACAAGGGGAAATTAAAAACACCCAGCCTCCTGATCTATCCCCCTGCGCCACAACACAATATAGGGGCCTCCTGCACCCCATATTGGTATCCCCTGAGATAATTAGGTACCTACATATATATATATATTTAATATGGTAGGATGATTGACTCACGTGCTTGAGGGCGCAGGTTTGATCCCACTTGGGGATCCTAGGTATATACTACCTAGAAGAGTTCCTCTCCTCGAAACTTTTGTATATATATATATATATATATATATATATATATATATATATATATATATATATATATATATATATATATATATATATATATATATATATATATATATATATATATATATATATATATATCACGGAAATATTCCTCTTCTATAACTTTCTAATTTTCATTCAGCTCGGAATCGTTGCTTTCACCAAAAGGAAGTGCGCTGACCTCCTTGGTTCTCCTACTCATAAAAATTTCTGACCTCTTGCCAAAAATATATCTAACAACTTTTTGAAAAACTTCCTTTCCCCCTCTTATTCGATCTGATTGATCTGTAGCTAACACTCCGACTGAAAAGGTCTATCTCTTCAGCCTCCTTTTTTTCATCTAATTCTTCCCTGAATGATTCCAGCGTCCCTCCTCCTACTACTTCTTCTCTCAGGTGTTCCATGTCTTTACCCGTAATTTCATATGATCAGGTGCATGGGGTCCTAAAATCTATGAACATAAGGAAGGCCAGTGGTCTGGATGGCATTCCTCCTCGTGTTTTGAGGGAGTGTGCTTCCAACCTGGCTCCTGTCTTTCGTTCAATTTTACTCTCTATTCCTTCATACCAATACTTTTTATAAGTGCTGGAAGCACGCAAATGTTCAGCCGATTGCAAAAAAAGGTAGCCGCTCTGAACCTTCTAATTATTGACTCTAGCTCTCACTAGTATTCTATCTAAAGTCTTTAATCATTTGGGATCTCACTCCCTTCTTTCACATCACCAGTAGGGTTTTCAACGCTCGAGGTCTACTGGTGACATACTTTCCTATCTTACTGATCTATGGTCTTCTGCTCTTAGGGACTACAGGGAATCTTGTGTGGTGCAGCTTGGCATATAAAAGGCTTTTGACTGGATATGACATGCGTCTTTTTCTTCTTTCCCTATTAATTGTAGTGTTCCTCAGGGTTCTGTTCTATATCCTACTTCATTCTTACTTCTCATCAACGACCTCCTCAGCTGTTCCTCTAACTCTGTTCATTCTTAAAACAACAACTCAACTCTCCATTCTTCTACTCATTTCAAAACCTGCTTACACCTTTGCTTCTAAGAATTGTTTCTCGCCTTCAATTTTCAGATTCTATTCTTGACGATCTGGATGGGATTTTCCGGTGGGGACACTGCAACCTTATGAAATTCAACTTTAAAAACTCAACTTCTTCAAATCTTCAAATGTCTGCATCTTATATTTTTTTTCTTTTTAATATAAATGAAATAAACAGGTATAATGAAATAAACAGGTAAATCCTGATCTCATACTCGAACAGCGGCCTATTATAGTAAAGAAAGAAGCCTTGTAAGGTATATATAAAAGGAATTTTTTTATTATTATTTTTTCTCTATTAAGAGTATTTATTATTTTTGTTTATGTTTATGGTTAGGGATTTTTAGGTATTATTGTTTATTAGACGGAATTATTATTATTTATTAGGCCTTATTTATTATTTTATTGTTTAGTTGTTTAGGAACACATGATATATTAATTTATTACTTATAAGTAGTTAAAAGGAAATAAGATTAATGATAGTTATTTTTTTTTAGGGCTTCTTATGCTTAGTCAAGACCCATACAAATAAATTGAAAAATTGGAACACTTTGTAATACTCTATAATTAGAGCTTATTGTATCCCTCCCTATTTACCCTATTAACCTACTAACTATTAGATAGTAGAATTACCATAAATTGAAAATTTCATAAAAGGAAAAATTTAAGTTTAGTTTTTCTTTTCTACAATCATATTCTAGGATTGAGTATATTTTATAAATAGATTTGAAAAGTTTCAGAAAGGAAACATTTAAGTTGTTAGTTTATTTTTTACTATGAATTTCTTAAAAATAAATGTAATTTTATAAAAGTGTTAACATCATTTCACCACACAGCCTGGTTCCATAAAATAGGACTGGCCTTAGGGAAGGTCTATTCCGCTTCAACTACCGGCGAACTTCTTCGTACGTTGTAAAAACTGAATAAAGGAATTGAATTGAATTATATAGACCTTGCGTAATAGAATTGCAACTAAAGATAAATTAATAAGTAATATAAAGAAAATAAAGAAGAAAATTTCCCTCAAAAACGAGGGTGCCAAATAGATTCTTCTTGATCTGACCTAATCTCATCTGCCTTACATATTTCCCTCTTTTTTATCTCTCTCTCTCTGTTCTCTATCCTTTTATATCTTTCTTTCCTTCATACTTCTTCCTTGTAAATTTCATATCTTAGTTAATGATCTTTTCTGTGTGGGGTCTCTCCTTTGCTATCCGCTAGGCTCCCCCTTACAGCACACACACTCTCTCTCTCAACGGTCTATAGGTACTACAAGTCTACAACGGCAGGTGCTAGAGGGAATTGACCTCTTGTATTCCACCACCATTGCGAAGCCCTCGCAGCACAAGGAGAACTTTCCACATGAACTTTGTGTGAGCATTGTAAACTCTAGGTTTTCACATTGTGGTACCTCCTCCTTTCCAGCCACCTCTGTTTAATGGAACTTCCTACATTCTTCTGTTATTCCTCCTGTATTTAACTTGCCTCTCTTTAAATTCTCTGTCTGCACCCACCTGAGGTATCTATGTTAGGTTTGGGATTGGGTCAGTTTTTTTTTTGTTCTTTAATTATGCCCCCACTCTGAAAAGGGCTATGCCCGTGAGCGATGGTAACATGTAAAAATATTATTCTTGACTTACTAACCTTTTTATGAGTATGTTTGGAGTTTTCCAAAAGCACTAAGATTAGAAGTATTAAGATTAGAAGAATTGAGGTGTTTCCAAATCTTCCTGTTAAGGATAGATTAGAAAACTTTAGAAATAATGAAGGAAAATAGGACGATAGATAGAGGTTGAGTGGGGTCCCCATTCTTCGGCACAGGCTGAATGAGAGCATATTTCAAGCAATAAAGGAAGGTTGAAGTAGAAAGACAGAGACGAAATATTACACGAAAGAGACATTAGATAATATTTGAAAGATTTGATGAATATGAAAAGACCCCATTATTCTTAACTTACTAACCTTTTTATGAGTATGTCTGACGTCTTCTAGAAGCACTATTGGATTTTTTGATTTTAGAATTTCATTGAATTGTGACTTCTCTCCAGATTTTTCCTGTGTGTCAACAGACTCTTCTATCTCCTTCTTCAAATAGCTTGGCCATAAAAAACTGTTCAATACACTCTGGTCCAAAGGATCATCCTTAAAAAGTAAATAATAAAAAAAGAATGGTGAAATTTTTTACTTAAAAAGGAATCTGATTCAATGTATTTCCATTTTGAGGCAGTTATGTTCAAATATTCAAAATGTTTCAATGTTTGAAAATTTAAATCAAAAAATGAAGAAAAAAAATGTAAGTTGTACAGCTTCAATGGATTATGACTTTGTGTGATGAAAGATAAGGAAGCTGATGAAATACTCAAAAATTTGATCAACAAAGTAGGTTTTATATATATATATATATATATATATATATATATATATATATATATATATATATATATATATATATATATATATATATATATATATATATATATGTATATGTGTGTGTGTGTGTGTGTGTAAAAATTTCATCAAAATTAAAGGGGATCGATCTTGAACCATGCATGAAATTAGGACACTTGCAATGGAATAACCCATATACAGTATATTAAAATTGACTGAAATCAGGTATATACTAAGAGCACTAAAATTGGCTGCAATCATTAATAGTGTGTCTAAGAGTGCATCTATTCTCCGAAAGATAATTAATTATTTAATCTTTAGAAAAGTTGTAGAATAATTTTAGCATTTACAAATTCCCAATTCTTATATTCTTCACAGATATATTTGAATAAAACCAAATGAAAAGCAGTTTAAATAGTTATTCATTTTCTATTCATATAAATTCCAAGTTAAGTTAAGTCTAAGTAATAAATCAACAAGAAAAAACGCTTATAACACAATTAAAATTTAATTTCAAGAAGCGTTTGGTAATTATTAGGTAGCTAAACATTTAAAAATGTTATCTACTCAAATTTTTGGTAATTAAATTTTATTAAATCTCAAATTCCACCAAAGACAACTAAAATACCCTCTCAGCTACTTAAAAAATATAATGTTTTATTTTTATTATAAGAATAAAATAGACAAACAAATAAATAAATTTAAGGTTACAGAGCTGGATGACAACACACTCTTTCCAATGATGTAAATGATTAATCTTATTGGAAGAAAATTTATTAGAAGAGAAGAGTGTGGGTAAGACTCCTTAACACAAACAAGTTTTAGCAAGCAAGTTCGATCTAATTTCAGTAACAGTTTATCAAAATAAAAAAAAATGAAGAGGTGCCAATTAGTATTATCTGGTCAATCAAAAGGGTTTTTATCTCAAATAACAAAAGATATGCTTCAAGGGGAGAATTAGGAAGCGTGTAACCTACTGAAAAGGGGGAAAATAATACAGGAAAAAAAAAAAAAAAAAAAAAAGGAGAAAAATAACATGACATACCTGATGATCATAATAATTTATTTCGCTTAGAATAACCAATTCTTCCTTAATTGGGACAGTTTGCTGCTCTTGCTTAATGTGCAATTTAAGTCCCTCATTGTTTACATTATTTGACGAAGAATGGGTAACTTCAGAATTCTCAGAAAAACATCCCTAAAATAATAATAATAATTTCTCAATAATTATAATGATTTATTAGGTAAAAGTAATTAAGGTTACACTAGACTAGCCAGAAAAAGTTGCAAAAATGCTGGAGCTAAGTTGCATCAATAGTAATAATAATAATAATAATAATAATCAATGCATGCATGTGTGTGTGAGGGTGAGTGAGTTGTGGTAGTTTCTTGGTTGGGCTCTTAGGTTGTAGGGGTGGTTGATTTTGTATAGGGGTCGGGTACTCGAGGAATTGGTGGTCTCCTCAGGAAGTAGGGTCTACCATAAAATGCCATAGTTCGTGAGAGAAATCGAAACTGATGGCTGAAAGGATGGGAGAGGGGGAGGGAGGGGTTCTGAAGGTGCTGAAGATGGTAACATTGAAAATAAGAGAAGTAAAAAATGAAGGAGGAGGAAGTGGGGATGGTGATAGAGGAAAGAGGTGTGGATGTGCTGGTATGGACAGAAAAGAAATTGAAGGGTGAGGGTGGGGGGGGGAAGTGTTATTTAGGAAGTACAATGGGATTTACACTGGAGTGAATGAGAGGGTTAGAGCAAGGGAGGGAGTGGTAACTTTTATGAAAGATGGGTGGTGTAGATGTGTGAAAAGGAGAGAAGTATGAGAGCCAGAATAGTATATATGGAGGAAATATTTATATTTATATATGCTTATGCACCGGTGTGGGAGCAAATGGATGGGAGAGAGAAGTACTCTGGGAGAGTGTAAGTGGGAGAGTGAATGTTTGTTGGGCAACTTGAATGTGAGGGTTGGAAAAAGTAGTGTGAATAGAATAATAGGCCATTTTGAAAGCAAGGAAGAGGGTGGTGAAGGTGGTGTGAGTAGAAAGATTGGAAGAAGAGAAAAGACTACATAAGAGGGATAAGAGAGTAGTGGAGGGAGGTAATGAGTAGTGAGGTGGAGGGTGTGGGAGAGGAATGAGGTATATTGGAGAGAGCTTAAGTGGAGGTTGCGAGAAGGGTGTGTGGGGGTGAATAAAATAGGGAATGATAGACGGAAAGGGAGTGAGTGGTGGAACGAAGAATTGGAGAATATGGTGAAAAGAAAGAAGGATGTCTTTAACAGGTATTTGGGTATTAAGGAGGCTAAGGATTAGGAGGAGTATAGGGAGAGGTGTAGCGGGGTGAAGATGGAAGTTAAGAGGGTGAAAGGAGTTGAAGAGGAGTGGGGTAGAAAGCTAAAAAAAAAATTTAACTAGAAATAAAATGTTTTGGAAGGAGGTAAATAGGGTGAGAGGAAGAGAAAGCAGAGAGTTATTACAAGGTGGTGAGAAGGAAGTAGGAGACAGATGGAGAAGGTACATTAGTGAATTGTTGAACAGGGAGAGAAAGCGAGATTGGAGAGGTGGGAATAATGGGGATTTAGTTACTGGGAAGGGGAAGAATATTAGTAGGGAGGAAGAAGGTGGAAATAGCAGTACGAAAGATAAAGGGCAAATGGGTAAGAACAGATGGTATATCTGGAGAGATGATAAGGGAGGGAGCTGGAGAGGTGGTTGACTAGTTGGTTAGAATGTTTAATGTGTGTTGGGGAGAAGATAGAGTGCTTCAGGAGTGACAAGACGATTACATTGTGCCTACATATAAAGTAAAAGGAGCAAGATAGTATGTAGGAATTATAGGGGAATAAGGTTATTGAGTGTGGCAAGGAAGATTTATGGTGTGGTGTTAGTGACAAGAATGAAAAGAATAAATAAGAGAGAGAGAGTGGGTGAGGAACAAAGGGTTTTTTGAGAGGGTAGGGGATGTGTTAAAAAAGGTGTTCATGCTGAGAATGATTTGGTCAGAAATTATGTGAAAAAGATGAGTATGTATGTTTTATGGAATATGAATAAGTATAGGATAGGGAATGTAGGTGGAAGTTGGATACTAATGGAATGGGGGGTGAGGGGGATATTATTGAAAAGGGAAATCTGCTTTAATTATAAACTAGTGGCCACTCTAAAATTTGGCATACTTTGTGCCAATACGATGACCAATTTATAATGTAAATTTTATAAAAAACAGGATATCCTTTTTTGATTTCATAGGTCAAAGGTCAAGGTCAAATTATATATATATTTTTTTTTACTCTGACATAAAACTTTACTGAATAAAAGTTTTATATCTACTCAAGAGCTTTAAAATGATGTGTACATCATCGTTATCGGTGGGTGATGTAGAAACTGAAATATTTAACTCTAAGTTTGCCTCCACCTCTCAAAATTGAACTTTTTGTCAAAGTTCCACGACCTGTATTACTGGAATCGGGATAAAGACCTTTCTCATTTTCTCAACATCTATAACTATGACAACAATCATGAAAATCGAAGAGGTCAAAGTTTATATATATATATATATATATATATATATATATATATATATATATATATATATATATATATATATATATATATATATATATATATATATATATATATATATATATATATATATATATATATATATATATATATATATATATATATATATATATATATATATATATATATATATATATATATATATATATATATATATATATATATATATATATATATATATATATATATAATATATAATAGAAAGATTAATGAAGTTTTTGAGAACAAGTGCAAATGTGAACCACAATAATGAAAAAATTTTAAACTTATTCAAAATGTATAAACTATATATATATATATATATATATATATATATATATATATATATATATATATATATATATATATATATATATATATATATATATATATATATATATATATATATATATATATATATATATATATATATATATATATATATATATATATAAGCACTAGAAGAATAAGGACTTTGCAGAACATTTTTATTAAGTTATCAATGTTTCAAGAAAGAAATTTCTCATTTTCAAGACCTATTAAAATACAATGTAGTGGAAAACAAATTTAACAATTTTTAATTTTCACGTATGCACAAGCCAGCATTTATGAGTATCACCGCGCATGGGAAAAAAACTTTAAACAAATCCAACTTATTCAAGCATCAGAGAACATGAAATTGGGTGTTTTTTAAAAACACAGAATTTCAAAATAATTGCACAAACTAACCAACCAATGGATTTACGCAATTTAGAATCTTTTGATGTAGAAGCCATCAATCAGACTCTGACTACAGACAACAGTGCAATATGAACCACAATAATGTAATTTATAACTTATTTACATTGCTGTTCAAACAATCTATGGTAAGCTGCCCATTAAGGTTTGGTAAGTCATTAATGTTTATATAACTTTTTTTTTTTTTCATTTTTGTTAAAACTAATATCATGTTAATTTTAAATTAAATTATTTTAATATTTTTTAAATTTTAAATAATTTTAATTTTTAAGTTTTTTAAATAAAAGTTGTGTTAATTTTGTTTTCAACAATGTTTTATTTTTATAGATCTTGAAAATGAGAAGCGTTTCCTTCAAAATTTTGATAACTTAAAAAATTTGTCCCAACAAATTCTTATTTCTTGTATTCTAAGATAAAAAGATTTCCCAAAAACAAAAGCAGTATATATATATATATATATATATATATATATATATATATATATATATATATATATATATATATATATATATATATATATATATATATATATATATATATATGCTGGAAATCCCAGCCTTGACAGTTGTGGTGCCTCATTTCCAGACACCTCTTTTCTGTCAAACTATCTACCATTGACTATTTTTCCTCCTACATTTAATCTTCCTCTCTTCAAGGCTTCCATCTGCACCCACCTGAAAGATATGCGTTAGGTTCGGGTTCTTGGTGGGGTTTCTTCCTCTTTTCTCTATTGCATATGCCTCCTCCTTGTAAAGGGCATTGCCAGTGAGTGGTGGGTAACTAAATGAAAAAAAAAAAATCTCTCCAGTGGCAAAAGGTCGGAGGTCTACGAACTTCTACCAGAGTTGAGAAAATGACAAATACTGGTCATTAAAAGGCCAACAAGTCCAAATAAACGCCATTTGAAAGTGTGTAAGTCAAAGGAAGTTGGGAAAACAGACAAAGAGAGTGTGTTCCAGACTTCACCAGTAGAGTACATGTAAGATTGAGCATAGTGTTAAGTCTGGGGTCAGAAAGTTGAACAAAGATGAGAATGTCTAGAGAGGCGCGCAGTTTTTCTCAATGGAGGAGGTATATGATGGAAGAGTCCAAAAGAGCAATGTCCAATGTAATAGAGATAATATAGTGACTGATGCAACAATTAATAGGCAGAAAGAGACTGGAGAGAATTAATTAAGAGTGGGAGAGTTGATTAGACAAAAGGCTTGTACTACAAATCCACCTTTTCAAGGAGAGCTATATATGTGAGGCAAACACCATACAGGGGTGAACAACACCCCTATACAGA
>SEYY01011329.1:0-25625 GCA_009176605.1 Armadillidium nasatum | reverse complement strand
CCCCTACCCTTCCCCTATCTACATCGGATCTACGTACCTTGCCAACCATTCTGTTCTCTTTCATTCTTCACATATGTCCAAACCATTTTAGCACATCCTCCTCCTCTCTATCAATTACACCCTTCTTCCATTTACACATCTCCCTTATTCTTTCATTTCTAATCCTATCAATCCTTCTCAATTTATATATCGCTCTCAAATCTTTCATCTCAAAGATATTGAAACTTTTCTCGACCGAGCACTTATCGTCTATGTTTCACACACATACAATACAGAAGGTGAACACATACATTCAAACATTCTTATCTTTATTTCTTTCGAAATTTTTCCTTTCTTCCGCATACTTTTCTTAAGCCCCCCAATACTTTCATTCCTTCTACCACTCTGTTCTTTATTCCTTTTTCCGTCCCACCCTTACCTTCCACCCAACATTACTAGATATTTGAATTCATTCACCTCCTCAAGTTACCATTCTCACACTTCTACAAACCAATTCCTCCCTCCACATTTCCTCATCCCCACCTCCAATCCTCATATCTTTATTCTTCGCTGGATTGAATTTCAATCTCGTGTTTGCACATTTCCCTTCAAACTCTCTCACAAGTATTCTCATCTTTTCTCCAGATTCTGCCACCAACACATGCCGCATCATCTGCAAAAAGTAAAACATTCACTTCACATTCACCCTCCATATTTCTCAACGTAATACTCTTCCCTTCTCTCTCCATTTTTCTAAGTAAACCATTCATCAATAGATTAAATAACATGGAGATATTACACACCCCTGTCTCAATACCACTCCTATGCTAAACCAATCCGATAGTTCTCTCTTCACCCTCACTCTTGATCTACAATTCGCATATATATATATATATATATATATATATATATATATATATATATATATATATATATATATATATATATATATATATATATATATATATATATATATATATATATATATATATTATATAATATATATATATATTAGTGATGGATCGGATGTCATTTTCTAATTTGCGGATGCGGATGCGGATGTCGAATTTTTGAAAGTGCGGATGCGGATGCGGATGTGGATGTTGAATTTTCCGAAAGTGCGGATGCGGATGTTGAATTTTCGAAAATGCGGATGCGGATGCGGATGTTGATTTTTGTGCGGATGCTCCGCATTCTCGCATGCGGATGCGGATGCGGATGCCATCACTAATATATATATATATATATATATATATATATATATATATATATATATATATATATATATATATATATATATATATATATATATATATATATATAATATATATATATATATATAAATATATAATTGTAAATAGAGCTAAACAAATTAGAGGATAAAGAAATACTTACCTCATCAGGGGTCGAACCACCGCATGTTGCGACTGAGAACGACAAAAGACTCGGTGCTCTACCGCTGAGCTATCCACGAACCCAAAAAAAGTTCGCTTCAAAGAACAGTTTCAAGCAACCGATCTTCCCGTCAAGGTACAATCACCAGGTTTTCACCCTGTTCCTCCCCGCTCCTTATTAGTTATTATTTTAATTGCCACTTTTTATAAACCGTGGAATCATTTTGTATAATTGTAAATAGAGCTAAACAAATTAGAGGATAAAGAAATACTTACCTCATCAGGGGTCGAACCACCGCATGTTGCGACTGAGAACGACAAAAGACTCGGTGCTCTACCGCTGAGCTATCCACGAACCCAAAAAAGTTCGCTTCAAAGAACAGTTTCAAGCAACCGATCTTCCCGTCAAGGTACAATCACCAGGTTTTCACCCTGTTCCTCCCCGCTCCTTATTAGTTATTATTTTAATTGCCACTTTTTATAAACCGTGGAATCATTTTGTATAATTGTAAATAGAGCTAAACAAATTAGAGGATAAAGAAATACTTACCTCATCAGGGGTCGAACCACCGCATGTTGCGACTGAGAACGACAAAAGACTCGGTGCTCTACCGCTGAGCTATCCACGAACCCAAAAAAGTTCGCTTCAAAGAACAGTTTCAAGCAACCGATCTTCCCGTCAAGGTACAATCACCAGGTTTTCACCCTGTTCCTCGACGCTCCTTATTAGTTATAAGGTAAGTATTTCTTTATCCTCTAATTTGTTTAGCTCTATTTACAATTATACAAAATGATTCCACGGTTTATAAAAAGTGGCAATTAAAATAATAACTAATAAGGAGCGGGGAGGAACAGGGTGAAAACCTGGTGATTGTACCTTGACGGGAAGATCGGTTGCTTGAAACTGTTCTTTGAAGCGAACTTTTTTGGGTTCGTGGATAGCTCAGCGGTAGAGCACCGAGTCTTTTGTCGTTCTCAGTCGCAACATGCGGTGGTTCGACCCCTGATGAGGTAAGTATTTCTTTATCCTCTAATTTGTTTAGCTCTATTTACAATTATACAAAATGATTCCACGGTATATAAAAAGTGGCAATTAAAATAATAACTAATAAGGAGCGGGGAGGAACAGGATGAAAACCTGGTGATTGTACCTTGACGGGAAGATCGGTTGCTTGAAACTGTTCTTTGAAGCGAACTTTTTTGGGTTCGTGGATAGCTCAGCGGTAGAGCACCGAGTCTTTTGTCGTTCTCAGTCGCAACATGCGGTGGTTCGACCCCTGATGAGGTAAGTATTTCTTTATCCTCTAATTTGTTTAGCTCTATTTACAATTATACAAAATGATTCCACGGTTTATAAAAAGTGGCAATTAAAATAATATATATATATATATATATATATATATATATATATATTATATATATATATATATATATATATATATATATATACGAGTGTATATAAAGGGTGGTTAAATTTTAAGGGCCGATGTTGATTTTGAATAAAACACAAATTACTTAGGAATTTATTGTCATTTCTTTTTATTATGATAATATGGTATGGTTCAATTATGTATGGAACAAAATATCGGCCAAATGGCCGCCGCGACCTCGGCGGCACACCTCCATCCGATGGTCCAAATTTTCGATGACGCTGAGGCATAATTGGGGTTCTATGCCGTTAATGTGCCGAATTATCTCATCCTTTAGCTCTTGAATTGTTGCTGGCTTATCGACGTACACCTTTTCTTTCAAATAACCCCAAAGAAAGAAGTCCAACGGTGTCAAATCACATGATCTTGGCTGCCAATTGACATCGCCACCACGTGAGATAACACGGCCATTGAATTTGTCGCGCAAAATAGCCATTGTTTCGTTAGCTGTGTGGCAAGTGGCACCGTCCTGTTGAAACCACATATCGTCCACATCCATACCTTCCAATTCGTGCCATAAAAAGTTCGTTATCATCTCACGATAGCGAACACCATTCACAGTAACTGCCTGACCGGCCTCATTTTGGAAAAAATACGGCCCGATGATGCCGCCAGCCCATAAACCACACCAAGCAGTCACTCTTTGTGGGTGCATTGGTTTTTCGACAATCACTCTTGGATTAGCATTCGCCCAAATGCGGCAATTCTGCTTATTGACGAATCCACTGAGGTGAAAATGTGCCTCATCACTGAAGATGATTTTCCTCGAAAATTGATCATCCACTGTTGCCATTTCTTGCCACCATTCTGACCATTGACGACGTTTTGTATGGTCAAGAGGCTTTAGTTCTTGAGTCAATTGCACCTTGTAAGCGTTTAAATGCAAGTCTTTATGCATAATGTTCATCAACGACGAGCGTGAGAGGTGCAATTGTTGGGCACGACGACGAGTTGAAGTGGATGGCTCCTCAGCCACACTATCGCGAACAGCAGCAATATTTTCTGCAGCACGAGCTGTACGAGAATGCACTGGTCTTTTCAAATCTCCTACAGACCCGGTTTGCTCAAATTTTTTCACGATTTTTCCGATTGTACGCACATTTGGACGATTAAATTGACCAAAAAAATCACGAAGTGCACGATATGCATTTTGATTTGAACGCCCATTTTCATAATAAGCCTGAATAACTTTAACACGTTGCTCCATTGTGTATCTTTCCATGGTTCAAATTGAGTAAGTCTGAAATTGAAAAAAGTCAAATGAAATGCAGTAAAAAACTTGACGTTTAGGTGTGGTTCACATTCAACATCGGCCCATACAATTTAACCACCCTTATATATATATATATATATATATATATATATATATATATATATATATATATATATATATATATATATATATATATATATATATATATATATATATATATATATATAAATATAGCAGGTCCTCACTTTTGGAGAGTGCCAGTGTCAGTGCCAAGTGAGGTTAAACGAGGGGAGTGCCAGTGCCAAATGAGGTGAAACCCATGTTCTTTTCTGAGGTACTTTGGAGGGAGGAGCCCTCTGAGGGAAAAGGTTAGCAGAGCCCCCTTTCATGGTATTTCGTGAAGTATTTTTAATCAGATTAATCGGATAATCCAATAATTAAACGGATAGCACGATAATTAATTAGGCAAGTGCACACATGCGTGAAGTTATGACTGAGGAGGCCTGACCATGAATTCCAGCTGTCGCTAACAATAGAATACCTCTTCTCTCGGAGGAAGTGCCGAAGGGGAGGGTAGCACGGGCCGCTGGTGTTTGGAACATCGTCGATAGCGTGGAATCCAAGCTCCTACAAAATTCTTTGGAGAGTCAATTTTCACTTTCATAGATAGGAAGGGAAGAATGACAGAAACTTGCACCATATCCGACATCATCCGGCAACACCCAATGCCTCACTGACTACATCCGGATACATACTTGAGCCAATTAGGATGCAGGCACTCTTGGTGATGACGTCACCTGCGCATGCGCAAACACACACAAACACACGCATACCTTACCCTGTGACTTCATGCTAGCAGTTTCTGGCTCTTCTAGAACTTTCTAATATTTTCTAGCATTCTCTAGCACTTTCTAGCACGTGGCATCTATGCTAGGCCATTCCCCCACTCGACATGAGGGGAGTACCAATGTCAGCGACAGTGGCACTCAGGAAAGAGCATGTGTGTTACCTAAATAAGGGATGGCTTATGCCTGGAAACACTTACCGTGGAAAAAGGGGCGGGTTTAAAGGATTAAGTATCAAAAAGGGGGAGTTGCTTAAGGGATTAGGGGCCAAAAAGAGAGGGGATCAACTAGAAGTGGCCATAAAAACCATAATGATCAATCACAAAACAGCAAAATGCTACCTAAAAACCGCAAAGTAAATTAAAAAGCACAAAAATACCTCATGAAAGAGAGTGGGGTCAATTTCCCCCTCGTTTCCCCTGAAATCACCACCCATGAAAGAGCTTGGGAACCGGAAGTGGCACCGGCACTGGGTCAAAAGTAGGGTCTTACTACTAATATATATATATATATATATATATATATATATATATATATATATATATATATATATATATATATATATATATATATATATATATATATATATATATATATATATATATATATATATATATATATATATATATATATGATAAAAAATAATCTTAATTTTTTAATAATAATATTAAGAATGGTGGTCCAACTGTGAGTGGAGGAAATAACTGGCCATTAAGGGGAAACAAGACAACCTTGTGGGAAGGAGGAACCAGAGGGGCTGCCTTTGTACATTCTCCACTTCTGGCAAATCCGGGTACGGTTTCCCATAGGTAAGATAAATTCAATGTCAATATATTGTTTTTATTTATTTAATATTATTATATCTAATAAAATAACAATGTTCTTCGTATTTATTAACTTTGTTGTTAAATCTTCAAGACCTTCAAGGGAGCCTCTTCTTCAAGTACCCCCTCCCACTCCTTCTATGGGAGTAACCTTGGAAATGATCTGATGAGTTAGACAATTCCGTTTTACTCCTTGGTCCTTTAGTACGATCCTTTCGTGTTTCATTTCAAAGGGTCTCTAGTGTACTCTCTTCACAAATAGGATTGTCAATGCTCCCACTACTTTCTCTATTACTTTTCTTCACATCTTTCCACAAATTTATAAACGTTTACTCTTGCATTACCTATTAAAACAGAAAAATAGCGAAACCTAAAACTGCCACAGAGATGTTTGGAGAGGCGACATACATACGATGCTCCTCATCCACCACTACCTCCATAATCACCTGAGAGTTGGTGACCTCCGATCAGCATCCGGCTTGACCCGGTGCACGGTCTTCTTTTTTCATTGATTTCTGCAACATTCGTGGTCTCTTGTTTAATTTCCATTTCCTCGAACACCACCTCATCCTATTTTTATAACTGAAACTCAGGTGCTTTAGTGCGCTGCAGCAAACCTTACTCAAATTACGTCAATTTACAATCAAAGTCGGATGTTACGCATATGTGCTCAACGGTGTTGTTTGTTCTCGTGTCTAATTTGGAGTCTTCTGAATTCTCTACTTTATAGCTTAGGCTCTCTTGCAACCCTACAACTAAATTCATTTCTTCTGTCTACTTATCTTCTAAACCTGCGAACAATAAAAAAAATTTCGACTATGTTAACTCGAAAATAGAACACATTCATCTTTTTCTGCCTTTTCTAAAATCATCATTTCAGGTGATTTCAATGTTCACCACTGCCAAAGGCTCTCATCTAGTTCTCATGAGCCAACTTGTGAGCTCGACTACCGCTTTTCCATCTAGAACAACCAGGATCAATTGGTGTAACTTCCTACTCGTATCCCTGACTGTCTTGGTGATGAACCCAACATACCTGATTTTTTCTAACAACTTGTCCTTCTCCTTACACTGTTAAACTCTTTCCACCTCTGGGTTATAATCTCAGTTTCATGTTCTGTCTTTTCAGGTTTCAGCAAGAATGGCTCTTGCCTTCTGCGAGGAGACGTTTCTGGCCTTCGGCTCACTTAAATGGTCTGACTTGTGGCTGTATTTCATTAATTTCGCATGGAATGATTACTGTTTTCGTGATAGGAGTCCCTCGGAGTATGCAGAGAGCATAATCGAAGTGATTCACTAATTCAAAGTAGCATGCATTCCATATTCTTTCTCTTCTACTAAATCTAACAAAGTTTGGTTTAACTATGCTTGTTCTCTTATTACTTTCGGCAGGGATGATGCATTCAGGGATTACTGTAGTCTTCAAACTTCAGAAACTTACGTAACTTACATTTCATTCCGAAACCGTGCAAAATCTATTTTCCATAACACCAAACACTCATTTTCCCTTGTAAATGTAATAATCTTTCTGGTTCCTCTTCCTCACGCCCTTTTGAAATTTTGCAAAAATTGCAACCTCTAACTCTGCTTCTTTCTTTTTCCTTCCTCTAATACCTTCTGACCGCACAACTGCCGTTTTGACCTTCTACTAAAGCTGAACTCTTCGCTCAGACTTTTGATTCTAATTCAACCTTAGACGATTTACTAGCTGTTCCCATATAAAATTTTTAGCAAGGTCCTATGATAAAACCAACAGGATACCATAGGACCACATGCAATCAAAGCCCAGTAGAACCCTATTAAAAACCGAAAGTGACCATGGTATCTTTGTTATCAGGTATTGCTTAGTATCCTAAGGTTTTTCTGTAGAAAACCTTTTATCCCCTATGGCAAAACCTACAAAGAAACCTATGAACCCCATGCAAAAACCTATGTAAAATTCAAAATAAATAAACTACTGCCTATGGTGATCTTTCTTTGGTAATGTAACCCTCTTGTATTCACTGTGCAACCTAACCGTTAACGATATATCATATTTGAGTACGAAATTTAAAGTACATTACAAACCTGCTATTTGTCGGAAAGGAAAAAGCGACATCTGCTGAGTTTGAAACGAACTCTCGAAACTATTCGGCCAGCAAGCGAACTAATAATATATATCGGAGAAAATTTTCACGGCTCTAACCGTTGGGCTTTGAGGAACCCTACGCATATTATGTAAAAAAAAAAATTCTTTTAAAGCAAACTTTTGAAAACGTATTTTTATTTTAATTATTTATTACTTTAATATTATTATATATATATATATATATATATATATATATATATATATATATATATATATATATATATATATATATATATATATATATATATATATATATATATATATATATATATATATATATATATATATCGTGCATTGCAGTTTAATTCACACAACAGATTGGATGTCAACAGTGGTAAATGTGGCTGGTGGATCACCTCCAAAGAAGAGCGACGGATTTAACCAATGGGAAGCAATTAACGGTCAATCAAACCCTGTCAGAAAAGAAATGATCTACAATATTAACTATAATAAACATCGAGGTCTTCAGGCTGGAATAAGGTATATATATATATATATATATATATATATATATATATATATATATATATATATATATATATATATATATATATATATATATATATATATATATATATATATATATATATATATATATATATATATATATATATATATATATATATATATATATATATATATATATATTTTAGGATTCGAAATTATAAGCTTCTACTGGGCGACCCTGGCCCCGGTGAATGGACTCCTCCTCCTGAATCAAGTAATGATTTTGAAGGAATAAAAGAAGAAAATCCTTCTGAGAACAACATCTTAAGATTATCTGATCAATTTTCTGAGCGTTGGTCTTACAAACGTCATATGAAATACCTTAAAGAAATGATGTTGAAATGCTTCAACGATAAATGCATTTCTAATATCTTGAAAATTTATAAAGAAGAAAATGATTCGATTATTGATAGAAAATATCAGCAGAAGATTATTGACGTAATAAAGAGAAACAGAAAATCCTATAGAAAATTCCTTCGGAAATTTGGAGTTTGGGATAAAAATGAGAATAAAATAGTAAATGATCAAAAATTCCTACTTCAAAAAATAAAAAGGAATTTAAATGCTCAGAAATTCTTTTTAAAGGATACAAACTTTGATCTTCCTAACAACCTAACTATTCGCTTATACAACCTTAAAGGATATATATATATATATATATATATATATATATATATATATATATATATATATATATATATATATATATATATATATATATATATATATATATATATATATATATATATATATATATATATATATATATATATATATATATATACTACAAGTAGAGCTAATTTGAAAGTATATTGAAATTTCTTTTCCATTTTTTTTCAGCTCTTTCAATATTCAACTAAAATATCTTCCAATAAATAACCTTTCAAAATTTGAATATATTTTCTCGTCTATTTTTATGCTCTGAAATCATCATTCTTACATTTCTAAACTCTCCACTATTAGAGGTTCATTCAAACTTTCCTCTATCCATCTTAATCTCTTCAGGTCTTATGCAGTAACGTGCCTGCCTTCAAAGATTGAATTTTGATGCTATAAACTGGCAGACTTGCTCTTGCTCTTTAATAAAATTTCCTTTTAATGAATACTATTTCCCCTGGAGTCGTTTCCCATGGTAATCAAAATACTTACCCAAGTTGAGTCTTTTTGACATGGACACGTACATTAAATTTTCTGACCATTTAGTTAAAAGGACAAAAATTTGGTTTAATACCACTTGCCCTATAACTATTTATCGCAGGAACATCTCATTCAGGAGTCAGTTTCATCTTCAGACATCAAAAACTCTACTAATCATATTTCACATCTGGAAGTTTTTAAAACCTAATTTTCCGTAAAATTAAAAAACCTTTCTCTTTGGAAAGAGCAATTTTTTATATTCATGTTAGGCAACTTTCTACAAATCTACTCAACTTAATTCTGTCTAATATCGAAAATTCTTCAACAGAAGTGACTTTAGCGCTAATTTGGCTTAGTACTAAAAAATGTACTGAACTAAGGTTACTCCTCTTGTGAATTTTAAAACTTGAACTTACGAGTTTTTACTATACCTCAGTAAACTATTTCGTTTCCTGATTTCAGCTTAAACCTTTCCTTCCTACAAGAAATGAGCGCTTGTTCAACAAGAACCGATAGAACAGGACTTTCCTCAACCCTCTAATTATCATCTTACTGCTTTAATTTCTTTTGTAGGATTCACTAGGTGACCCAACTTTCCGCACGCAAGTTGGTCTATCATCTTCTTCTTTCTCTAACTTGTGGAAAGCCAACAAAACTTATTTGGTGAATCAAATTTCTCACGTAACCGAATTATATGATCTACAAATCTTTCTACTTTCTACTTTCTACAAATCTACTCAACTTAATTCTGTCTAATATCGAAAATTCTTCAACAGAAGTGACTTTAGCGCTAATTTGGCTTAGTACTAAAAAATGTACTGAACTAAGGTTACTCCTCTTGTGAATTTTAAAACTTGAACTTACGAGTTTTTACTATACCTCAGTAAACTATTTCGTTTCCTGATTTCAGCTTAAACCTTTCCTTCCTACAAGAAATGAGCGCTTGTTCAACAAGAACCGATAGAACAGGACTTTCCTCAACCCTCTAATTATCATCTTACTGCTTTAATTTCTTTTGTAGGATTCACTAGGTGACCCAACTTTCCGCACGCAAGTTGGTCTATCATCTTCTTCTTTCTCTAACTTGTGGAAAGCCAACAAAACTTATTTGGTGAATCAAATTTCTCACGTAACCGAATTATATGATCCAATTGAGCTATTAAATGGGATAATTTAGTGTAGCAACATTACTGAAACACTCAGGAGCTTGTAAAGTATTCACAGCTGTTGACTTTTATGCTTGCAAGCAAAAGTAGCATATCCTAGAACATCAGTTGTTCACGGCAACTGTAGGTCGCTCATCTGTCTGTAGCCATTCCTGCAGCAGACTTTTCCACCAGTAGCAACTACTCAGAGTCATTCTCAGTCAGATTGATGTTGTGGTTTATAATTATTGTCTTCTTACTCCTGTGAAGACAGTCTCTTGACTATGTTAGTTTAATAAAGAAGATAACCCGCCTTCGACATTTACTACCCCGAAGTGTGACTTCACATTATCAAAAGACCCATTTAGTAATCTAAATACAGGATTAACGCTAATTTTATAGGTTTTAACTTCTTGATTCTTCTAGTTCTATTTCGGGTCACCAATATTGTTTTCGTGATTTTGTAGGATAATAACCATTTACAAGAAAAAAATCTATTTAAAATATACTCATAAATACAGATAGTATATTATCTTTCAAATATTAAAATATTTAGAAAAGTAATTCATTAACATATACTCCTGCTAATAAATACACTTTTGCACATATATTATTATATCAATAATACATCAATCACAATTAACATTATAAATATTTGAATATTATATTAGATGATCCTGAAGAAAAGAGGAACCTGGCACAAAAAGAGCCTGTCATATTGACATTACTACTTGACAGACTTTTATCCTACCGAAATAGATGGGTGCCTCCGGATGAGCCAAAAGATGATATCAACGGAAATCCATCTCTATGGGGAGGTCTGTGGTCTCCGGGTTGGTGTTAACAGGTAGGCAAGCATAATGCATAATCAGAAAAATACGCTTAGTTTTGAGTAGGGTTATATATATATATATATATATATATATATATATATATATATATAATCAAAGGGAAGGTCTCAGAAAGAATGATAGATGTGAAAGAGGGATGCTTAGAGAACCATATTTTGTGCCAGACTCTATCGCATGTTTTCCATATGATTAACTCCTTATGAAAATATTCACTGAACTGCTATTAGAAGAAGATCAACAGTTGGAGAGAAGGGAAAGATCACCAAACTGACGATTAGTAGAATTCAGATGTTTCCAAATCTTTCTGGTTAACAAGAATAGATTCGAAAACTTTAAAAAGAAAGAAAGTTAGATGGTTGAGATCCGTCTTCACCCATGTTCTGCAAAGGCTGAATGAGTGCACGTTTCAGAATTATAGGGGAAAGTCGAAGCAAGAAGGCAAAGATAAAATAGTCTTAAAAAGGCAGTGTATAAGCTCAGAAGTATATATATATATATATATATATATATATATATATATATATATATATATATATATATATATATATATATATATATATATATATATATATATATATATATATATATATATATATATATATATAAGGGAGGACATAGCGCCGTCCGAAGCGATGCAAGTACCCCCGATTGGGCATAACCCGCGGAGTGATAGGATGGGCTAGACCATTCCGTTTCACTCCGTTGCCCTTTGGTTCGTTCCTTTTCGCGTTTCACCTTCTCAGGGGGTCTCTAGTGTACCTTCACCTCACACTGGAGTGTCTATGCTCCTACTACCTTTCCTCCCCAATTCTTCACATGTCTCCGCATTTTACAAGCGCTTACTCTTACATTACCCATAAAACAAAAAATCAAAATGGCAAAACTCACAGATGCCTCGGAGATGCTACGAGGGGCGGCATCCAAAGAATGCCCCTCATCCATCCCTCACCCCATCATCACTTGGGAGTTGGCGGCCTCCGATGATGGGGATGGTGCCGCCATGACCCGGCGTCCGGCGTGCCCCGGTGCACGGTCTTCTTTTTTCATTAATTTCTGCAACATTCGCGGTCTTTATTCTAATTTCCCCTTTGTCGAACACCATCTCTCTTCTTCTAAACCTCATCTCTTGTTTCTAACCGAAACTCAGGTGCTTGAGTGTGCTGACAGCTGACAGCATACCTTATTCTGTTACCTCCAACTGTCTCTATCCTCAATTTTCAGCCAAAGGCGGTTGTTGCGCATATGTGCGCAACGATGTTATTTGCTCTCGTGTCTCTAATTTGGAGTCTCCTGAATTCTCTACTTTATGGCTTAAAGCTCTCTTGCAATTCTACTACTAAATTTATTTGTTCTGTTTATTTATCTCCTAATTCTACTGACTATCCAAAATTCTTCAACTATTTAAACTCCAAAATAGAGCACATTCTTGTCTTCTCCTTTCTCCGAAATCATCGTTTTAGGTGATTTCAATGTTCACCACCGCCAATGGCTTTCATCTAGTTCTCATGATCCAGTCGGTGAACTTGCCTACAACTTTTCTATCCAAAATGACCTTGAGCAGTTGGTGCAACTCCCTACCCGTATCCCTGACCGTCTTGGTGATGAACCCAACCTACTTGATCTTTTCCTTACTTCTTATCCTTCTCCTTATACTGTTAAACTCTTTCCTCCTCTGGGTTCATCCGATCACCTTCTTATCTCCGTATCTTGTTCTGTCTCTTCAAGTCTTCCGCAAGAACGGCCCCCGCCTTCGGCGAGGAGACGTTTGTGGCACTTCGGTGCTGCTAACTGGTCTGACTTGCGGTTGTACTTCTCTGATTTCCCATGGAATGATTACTGCTTTCGTGGGAGGGGTCCCTCGGATGTGCTGAGCGTATAACCCAGGTGATTCTCTCTGGCATGGAGGCGTACATTCCATATTCTTTCCCTTCTACTAAACCTAACAAACCTTGGTTTAACTCTACTTGTTCTCGCGCTATCCGCCGTAGGGATGCTGCCTTCAGAGATTACCGTCGTCTTCAAACTCCTGAAACTCATTCAATTTATATTTCATCCCGGAATCGGGCAAAATCTGTTCTTCGAGATACCAAAAATTCTTTTCTCCGCCGCAAATGCAATAATCTTTCTGGTTCTTCTTCCTCTCGCCCTTTCTGGCATTTTGCAAAAAATATCAACTCTAACTTTGCTTCTTCCTCTTTCCCTCCTCTAGTCTCTTCTGATGGCACAACTGCCATTTTACCTTCTACTAAAGCTGAACTCTTGGCTCAAACTTTTGCCTCTATCTCTACCTTAGACGATTCCGGAGCTATTCCTCCTACTTCAATCCCCTCCAACTCATTTATGCCTAACATTGTAATTTCTTCAAAAGATGTCATTTCTGCACTCTCTGAGCTTAACACTAAGAAGGTGTACGGTCCTGATGGTATTCCTCCTGCGGTTCTCAAAACTTGTGCTTCCGAGCTTGCACCCTGCCTTGGTAAACTATTTCGTCTTTGCCTTTCTACTTAGACCTTTCCTTCTTGCTGGAAATGTGCGCTCATTCAACCTGTGCCGAAAAAGGGGGACCCCTCTCAGCCTTCTAACTATCGTCAAGTTTCTTTAACCTCCGTTCTTTCTAAAGTTTTCGAATCTATCCTTAACAGGAAGATTTGGAAACATCTCAATTCTTCTAATCTTATCTCTGATCGCCAGTATGGCTTTCGTAAACAACGTTCTACTGGTGATCTTCTTTCCCTTACTTTCTGACTCTTGGTCCTCCGCTCTTCGGGGTTTTGGTGAATCTTTCGCTGTGGCGCTAGACATATCGAAAGCTTTCGATAGAGTCTGGCACAAAGCTTTGATTTTAAACTTCCCTCTTTCGGAAAATATCCTTCTCTCTAATTTCCTTTCTGGTCGTTCTATAGCAGCTGTTGTAGACGGCCACCGTTCTTCCCATAAATCTAGAAATAGTGATGTTCCTCAAGGATCTGTCCTTTCTCCAACTCTTTTTCTAATTTTCATCAATGACCTTCTCTCTATTACTTCGTCTCCTATACACTCTTATGCCGATGACTCCACCCTTCATTACTTCTTTCAGTTTGAAAGACGTCCCTCCCAACAGCAGTTGATAGATTCAAGAAGGATAGCCTTGGAGCAACTGACCTCTGATCTTTCTCGTATTTCAAATTGGGGCAGAGAAAACATGGTCGTTTTCAATGCCTCAAAAACTCAATTCCTCCATCTTTCTACTCGACACAATCTTCCACACAACTATGATATCTTCTTCGAAAACACTCGACTCAAACCTTCATCTGTCCTCAATATTCTTTGTGTTTCTTTTTCTCGTGATCTTTCTTGGAAAGATCACATTACTTCTCTCTCTAAACAAGCTTCTACGAGGTTCTGTGTTCTGAGGCGCCTTCGTGGTTTTTTTACGTCACCCCAGTTGCTTGCTCTGTATAGGGGTGTTGTTCGCCCCTGTATGGAGTACGCCTCTCACATATGGGGTGGTTCCTCTCATACAGCTATTCTCAAAAAGGTGGAGTCTAGGGCTTTTCGTCTCCTCGATTCTCCTGCTCTTACTAACTCCCTCCAGTCTCTTTCTTCCCGTCGAATTGTTGCATCACTTTCTCTATACTATCGCTATTACAACGGACATTGCTCTTCTGAACTCTCACGTCGCATACCCCCTCCATTGAGAAGTGCCCGTGCGACACGACTTTCTACACAGTCTCATCCTTTCTCTGTCCAACTCTCCGACCCCAGACATAACCGCTATGCTCACTCTTACATGTATTATACTAGTAAAGTCTGGAACACACTCCCTTTATCTGTTTTCCCAACTTCCTTTGACTTGCACACTTTTAACGCCGTGTATCGGGTCACGTTGGCCATTATCGATTAGATACGGGACATTCCCCAACTCTTGTGGAATTTGGTAGGCCTTGGCCTTTGCCCACTAGAGGAGACATAAAAATATATATATATATATATATATATATATATATATATATATATATATATATATATATATATATATATATATATATATATATATATATATATATATATTACTCATGGAGTACTATCAGGACCATACGCCTTCTAAGTATCAATCCAGAAAGAGCAGAAATAAGTTAGAGTTAGGAGATAAATAAACACAACAAATGAATTTAGTCGTAGATTGACAAGAGAGCCTAAGTTACAAGGGAGGAAATTCGTAAGAATTCAATTTCGAGACATGACAAAAAACGGTATCGTTGCGCACATATGAATGACAACACAACAAACATTGGCTGAAAATTGAGGATAGAAACAGTAAACAGTAAGAGAAAACTGAGAAGAATGCACCCAAGTTTCAGTAAAAAAAACAAGAGATCAGGTAAAAAAGTTTTAATAAGAATAAAAACGGCGCATATTGCCAACATTAATAAAACAGCTAAGGTGCACCATCGAACAAATCTGTAGCACCAACACAGTTTGGTGAAGAATGGATGAGAGGAATTATTTGAACGCAGCCCCTCTTACAACTCCGAAGCGGGATTAAATTTCACAATTTTAAATTTAAAAAAAAAAAAAATGTTTGAGTATGCGCAAAAGGAGGTGGGAATGTAAGAAGCACTCCAGTGTACGTAGATATAATCTGAGCAGATTTTATTTTATTTTTCTCTTTACATAAATGAGAAATTTTCTTTCGACACTGATATTTAATATAAAATAGCTATTCTCATTTAATTTTTAGGTATTATGATACCTTTTCAATTTGAAGAAATATGTTGTAAGAAAAGTGTATTCATCAACTGTTACTTAGATGATGTTGAAGGATTTGTGCTCATTGTACATTATTTCGGGCATGATATTTTATAATTTTTTAATTAGAAAATTTCAATGTTCATTTATGGGATGATTCGAAGCTTCGGAGCTCTAAGAAACCCCTGCTCAGGCTTAACGAAATTATGAAAACCAACGGAACCAGTTTCATGGCTCCAGAGTTGACCCAATCCTAGTTTGCATCCAAGTGACGTTAGGCAACTTATTTTCAGGTGGTGGATGTGGATATGACATTCATTCCTCCAAAATCATGTTAAAAAATTTAACTTGCAGACCGACCTCTTTGAAGCAGTATTGATGTTGAGGAAAACTTTCGGGTAAGCGGATAATTTGACCGAAGAATAACAAGGTCTCATTCTTTTTAGTACGGAGAGCCGATACCTCTGGGCATCTTGCCAAATTCTTATTTGAAGAAACTTTCAGTAAATGTTCCCTCTCATCAAACTTTGAATTATTACTTGTTTTTATTATTAGTGTTTCGATTCTGATCTTGAGAGACATAGGTAAGAATTAAACGATCATGCGTTTGTTTCCTTGATCATATGCGACTTTTCAGACCCTTGTAAAACTTTCAAATGAAGAAACATAATAAGAAAGATATTTAACCACTCACATTGACTTCATTTCTGTTTTAAACAGGTAAAATGGAAGTGTTATAATGTTTTCATAAGAAGCTCTATTCCTTCATATTAACAATCCAAAATAATAAATTACAAAGCTAAAAATACCATTTAATCACCTTCTGGCTTCAGATTCTATAAATGAATTAGGACTTAATGATAAAACAAAAGAAATCCTTCAAGGTTAGAGTTAGAACAAATACTTTAAAGGTTTATAATAAATCAAAATACTTCTATAGAATTTAATTTGAGGCATATATATATATATATATATATATATATATATATATATATATATATATATATATATATATATATATATATATATATATATATATATATATATATATATATATATATATATATATATATATATATATATATATATATATATATATATATATATAGCTAAGTGAATCAAATGCTTTCTTTTGTTAGATTTTATGAACATAAAAAGTTTAGGCACGTTATATATGTATAATAACATCACTCTTGCATACTAAGTCTTATGTTCGCTCTTCTTAAACGAAAACTTGTATGAAGAATCGTTTTCAAAAGGAAATAGTACTAACTATTATTATTATTATTTTTAATCATTTATTATGTATATAATTATTATTATTAATAATAATAATAAGGTAAGGTCCACTAAACCTCTTTTTTTTAAAATGGCTAACAACATTTTAGCTTACACGTCATTGAGCCAAAATATTATTATTATTATTATTATTATTATTATTATTATTATTTTATTTTTATTATTATTATTATTGTTATTATTAAGAATAAAATTAGAAACTGTTTTAATAAATATCACAGACTCTTGAAGGTCATCTAAAAGTGATTCAATTTTTATCAAGTTTACATTTTTTGTAGCTTTCCATAATATATATATATAATAATATATATATATATATATATATATATATATATATATATATATATATATATATATATATATATATTATATATATATATATATATATATATATATATATATATATATATATATATATATATATATATATATATATATATATATATATATATATATATATATATATATATATATATATATATGGTAATGAGAAAATTAATCAAACATCGTCTCTATAAAATTATGAAAACAAAAAAATCTTTTTATGAATATATTAAAACTGTGCTTATTTTAATTAATGTATAAAAAAAAAACTCGAATAAATTATTGAAAAATATTCTGCGTTCGTGGAACCATCACTACCTACAAAAGGAATTTATTTATTAGTTTTGTGTGGGAATAACCTAAAACCTAAATAATATAAAGAGGAGGAAGAAGAAGAAGAAGTGGAGGAGGAGGAAGAGAGGAGGAGGAGGAGGTGGCTGTTGGAACAGAAAGTTCACCATTTTTGAGAAATGAAATGAGAGATGAATGGTAGAACGGGTCAATTCGAAGAGAAAAGGAAAATCTCTTCTCAAAATACTAGTTTATTAAGTACGATTTCAAATTTTATTTTGAAAAGTGCTCACGTAGTCAAATAGAAGATCCTCCATTATAATAATAATAATTAAAGTATAAAATTTAATTATACAGTGACTTTAAAGCTGCAATACCATCAAGGTATGCTTCTTTCTTGCTTGTACTCTAAAATAGATTTTTTTTTCTTTGCACCTATTAATATGGCACAAAAACGTAGCAGGAGCAGCAGAAGCGGTAGCAGCAACTTAATTTTGTATTTCATTAAATAACAACGTTAATAACAATGACAATATTCGACATTGTAGAATAGAAAAAAATCCTATAATTATAATCAACAATCTTTCATAAAATCATTCAGCCACTAATTGGTCCAATTTCCTGTTTACCAATAGCATCAGATATCTTCGTTACGTCAACCTCAAATTTTCTGTCTTCTATTGATTCTGCTGAGGACGAAGATGGACCGCGATCTTCTACTTCTTTTTCTTCTTTCTTTTCGAGTTGTTCTGGTTCAGAACTTTCCCACGATTTAGCAACACTTTCTTCGCTTTCCCTCTTAAAAACATCAAACTCTAACACTCCTGAACTATCATCAAGACTGGGGTCCTTTTCTTTAGTATTATCTTCAGACTGAGCTCCGGTTAAAGAAGACTCCATTTGACCGACAGTTCTATTCCTCAAACTTGCTGGATCATCATCTGAAAAGTATTTTAAATTTATTAAAACTTACCGAATGGTTACAGTGGACAACAGAGACTCCTACGAAAAAAAAATAACAAATGTTTTTAAAGATATTTACCACAAGGCTTCAGCACTAATTCATTTAAAATATCGGACAAGGAAATAATTCCAATGACTTTGTTATCCTTATCGACAACAACCAAACGATGAACTTCCGCTCTAACGATTCTTTCCATTATCATTTCCATAGTCTCATCCAAATTGCATTTCAGAACCCCCTCAAACCACTCATTGCGGTATTCATTTGCCTGATGTAGTGTCACATCTAAATTGTGGTACGTTCCTTCGGCTGCGAGATTCTGCAACAAAAATTAATATCTGTTATCAACAATAATTTACAAAATTAATAACTTAATTTAAAATTTTTTTTTAAAATAAATACAAATTTCAGCTCTTAATTTTATCAAATCACTTGAATTAAATTTAAATACTGAAAATATCACATAGGAGCATTTTGATTAGGTTTAGATCTGCCATGACCGTGCGGATAAACATCTGGGGGTTTTATGTTTCACTCTTTTCCACATACTGGAAGCAGCAATATAGCTTCTGCATTTTAAAACCATCTCATTCCTCACTTTTAATTCTATTTCATCATTTCTATTACTTCTTACGTACTTTATTTTAAATTTCAATACTAAAAAAATACAACAAACAATATGTTGAGTTGTTGCAAATAAGAAATGACAAGCGAGAAAACTAGGAAATCCAGGTCCGGATTCCTTTACATCCCAGAAAGAGGCGGTGAGGAAGGAATTTCATTTCGGGAAACAAACTTCTACATCTGCTAAATCACTTATTCCCCACACCTATATGTCAAATAAACTCACTACCCTCTAGGTACCAAGTAAGGTTCAAGAAACTCCCGGAAGATACTGGTTGAGTTGACGATAAACAAAGAAAAGAAAATACTATTTTCACGTCTTCCTCAGGCTTTCAGGGAATTTCTTTTAGAATTGAAATCGTTTTCCGAGTTCTCATTAACAATAACAGTAAATAATGATTTGGCAAAGCTCATATATATATATATATATATATATATATATATATATATATATATATATATATATATATATATATATATATATATATATATATATATATATATATATATATATATATATATATATATATATATATATATCCTAGGGTGGGCTAATTTATAGAGAGGCCTACTAATTTCCACCAGAGTTGGGAAAATGATTGAACCACCATGGTCAGCAAATTAAATACCTCGATACACGGGGTTTGAAGGTGTGCAACTCAAAAGGAATGTTCAAAAACCGATAAAGGGAGTATGTTCCAGATTTTATCAGTACAGTACTAGTAAGACTGAGCATAGAGGTTAAATTTATTGTCAGAGAGTTAGACAGAGAAAGGATGAGACTGTGCAGAAAGGGGTGTCGCATGAGCCCTTCTAAATGGACAAGGTGTGTGACTAGAACGTTCAGAAGAGAAATGTCCGTTACAATAGCAATAGTATGAGGAGGAAGCAACAATTCGATAGGCAGAAAAAGAGTGCCGAGTTATTGAGAGCAAACAGTTAATAAGAAGAAAAGTCCTAAACTTAGGAAAAAATTTGTTAGTAGAACCACTTCAGATGTGTGAGGCACACTACATACAGGTGAAAAACACCCATATAAAAAGCAAGCAACTAGGGTGGAGTGAAAAAAACTGAAATTCAGAACACCCAACCTCTTAGAAGATTGTTTAAAAAGAAAAGTAATGTGATCCTTTCAAGAAAGATCACGAGAAGAAGAAACACCAAAAATATTTAGGCAGATGAAAGAATTTGATATATATATATATATATATATATATATATATATATATATATATATATATATATATATATATATATATATATATATATATATATATATATATATATATATATATATATATATATATATATATATATATATATATATATATATATATATATATATATATCACCACCGCTCGTAGGCAGAGCCCTATTCAAGGAGGGGTAACAAAGAAATAAATATAAAGCCCACCTAATGTGAATTTCGTAGAGGAACACAGAAAGAAGTTTTAAAGTAATTGAGATTAAATTGGGCAGGAAACACACAAGATGGAAAAGAATTACACAAAACTGAGGTGGTTGGAAAGGAGGAGGTACACACAGCGGACAAGCCTGGAGTTTCAATGTCCACACACAAAATTTGTGCTACGAGGACACCTATAAAGGTGGAGATATATGAGTAGTCAGTTTCCTCAAGTACTTGCCGCTGTAGTACCCATAGAAAATAGAGAGAGCACTAACGTCACGTATATATATATATATATATATATATATATATATATATATATATATATATATATATATATATATATATATATATATATATATATATATATATATATATATATATATATATATATATAAAATTCCGTTTCAGGTGAGAGAGAAGATTGTGACTTTTACTAAAAGAAGAAAACATTCTAAGGATTCAAATCGGATATGTTTAATTCCTTAAATAAAATTAATATTTTACATGTCTAAGATTTTAAAGAGTTGAAAATAAAATATTTATAAATATAAATAAGTGAAAATAAATAAAATTAATTAAAATTTAGAAAGAAGTTATGAAACTCGACCCAGAAAGAAAAGAAAATATTTATTAAAAGTAAAGAAAATCCAAGCAAATTATATAAAAATTATAATAATTGAAAGGGTTCTACATAATAATTGATCATAGCATAAAAGGTAGTACAGAATTTTCTGTAGAAATAAAATCCTTTCATCTCAATCATGAATTTACATTTTTAACTTAATGAAAACAAAACTTTCGTTAAAAAATGAATTTGGTTCACTTCTAAAAATTTTTTTTTTTATTCATGATTTAAAACAAAAGTCACATACAATATAAAAAGTAAACAAAAGTACTTTTCCTGCATGTCTTGGGAGATATATATATATATATATATATATATATATATATATATATATATATATATATATATATATATATATATATATATATATATATATATATATATATATATATATATATATATATATATATATATATATATAGGGTATCCCAGATGTCGCGCACCATACAGGTTTTGGAAAAGAAAATTGATATTAATAGATAATATTTATTCTCATAACACATGCTCAATGTGAGCATCGCTCTGCATTAAAACACGCATCTATTCTATTCACGAAAATGTTTCTCACACTCCTGAGGATTTCAGGGGTGATCATTTGGCATGTAGTTGTTATTGCATCCCTTAAATCAAGGGTGCGTGAACGATTTTTATATGCAACAGATTAGAGATGACCCCTAAGGAAATAGTCAAGTGGGGTAAGATCAGGTGATCGGGGGCCCTCTAAGTCCAATCCATCTTTTTAGGAAAGCTCTGGTCCAAGGTAGCCACGCATGCATGTTGCAAACTGTGTTGGAGCTTAATCCTCCTGAAAAAAGACGTTCTGTCGTCGATGTATGGGAACATCCTCCAAGTAGTAAATAGGTTTCAGTAGAGACATTATCATTGAAGAAGTATGAGCCAATGATTTCCTCCTCACAAATTTCAGCCCACACCATGATCCTTGGGTTGTGCTGGTGGTGTCTCTCCTCATTGCAACGTGGACTGTTATCTGACTAATAGCGGATATTGTGCAAGTTCAAGAGGCCATTCAAATGAAAAATGGCTCCATCACTGAAATATATTGACAAATTCACATGTGAGGGCATCCATTCACAAATTTCCACCTACCTATCTGTGTCATCACCATGTAGAGCTTGTACGAATGAAATCTGTAGGTCATGAGAATACGATGCACTAATGATTTGCTTATATTTACCTCCTGGCTTATTTTTCTGATTGATTTTACTGGACTTTTAACTACATTCGCCAAAACTATAGATGTTCTTCATTAGTTGCACTTTTTGGTCATCCACATCTCGAACGGTCAGCAACTGAGACAGTTTCTTTGGAAACATTTGATTAAAGGACAGACAGTGGTATGGCTCAATGGTTGTCTCTCAGGGTGACTGCGGTTGAATTCATCAGCTACTGAGCAGTGTGTAGCCCCTTGTCTACCAAACATGAAAACATGCTTAACTCTTTCTTATACGTTTAGTTTCTCAGCCATAATGAGAGCAGAAAATAAATTGCGTCAATATATTTTTTCGAAAACCTGTATGGTGCGCGACATCTGGAACACCCAGTAGTATATATATATATATATATATATATATATATATATATATATATATATATATATATATATATATATATATATATATATATATATATATATATATATATATATATATATATATATATATATATATATATATATATATATATATATATATATATATATAAAATAATAAAATCTGGCTTAAAACATTTAGAAAAACATCCATTTTTGAAATAAAGCATTACAAAACCCTTTTTCTTTTTACTTACGATAACGTCAAATTTGGCATAAATATCGATAAGTTTTCCTTCATCATCAACAATGGGCAAAGCAGAGATCCTTCGCTCTACGAACTTATTCAGAGCTTCAATTATTAGAGTGTCTCCTCTCGCAGTTTCTATGTTGTTATATGTTCCTATATTTAATTCTCGTAAAGACTTGAGCATGATAGAAGGCTTCGGCAATTCATTTATCTGAAAGATAAAAATATATTCTTACCAATTGTCACGATAGTAACAATAATTATACTTATGACGACATGTCATAATTCCAAGAATATTTTATATAATTTTTTTTTTTTTTTTTAAAATATTTTCATTCATAAAATATTTTTTCATATAAAATATATTACAAAAACAGATAGGAAATAGTCTTATTGGAGAATATAGTATGATATTTACAAGCAAGTAAAATAAATATGTCATTTAATATTTAGGATGGGGGGTTCAGTGTTAAAGGGAACGAAATCCATATTTTGCCCATTTTTCACTAACACTGCCATGGTAGAGTAAAAATGAAATATTTTATGTGTAAGAGTGAATCAAGTACATAGTTCAATATTTATATACCAGGTGGCAGCATGAACAATTAAATGTCAATGTTAATTAATGCAGCTAACCAACTTTGAGGTCTGCTTTCTCAGAAGTAATTCTTATAGACTTGTTTCACTTTAACAATGAACCTCCCATTTATATCTTCTGGAATAACATATTTTTTTTTCTTTTTTTTTTGTGTAAGTGTATAGAAGCAGCCACAGTTCATCAGAAAGCTGCTATACTGAGTTCAAAATCGACTTCAGGGGCAGCTCCTAGACAAAACGGATGGAAAGTTCGACACGAAGGAGTCAATGGTAAATGACAGGAAAGCAAAGAAGCTCACATTATTAAAGTCTGAGGTGGTTCCGACAAGATTTAAGAAAGGTGATTGGGATAAAGCAGGGAAGATAATCAAGAAAGAACTTGGAATTAGGAGAGACACCACCAGCACAAGCCAAGGATCATGGTGTGGGCTGGAATCTGCATACCAACTCAGCCATAAATATAGATGAGCTGAGTGGGAGGGTGTGACTGGTCGTGAGTTCCGGGAAAACAGCTGGAATAACAAATTGGAGATGAAGAAAGTTCTCGTATATATTTTACGATCAAATTATATCTACAAGTCAGCAGGAATACCTTCTGATAATCAAATAATCTGGTGAACTTCACTCAAATACAGCTTCTCTTTTTCGAAGGGTTCATTCGAGAATCGAAAAAAACAAAAAACTTTTTAAAAAATCATTAACGAAGGAAAATACCAACAGAGCAGTAATATTGGTGAAGCCAACAGTTTTCCTTAGTTTCTGCGTTCGGTGGAGGGGGACAATGCCTACCCTGAAATCTTCAAAGACATCAGTACAATTGTTTCTTAATGACTATTGTTAATGAAAAACGAAAATTTTCTGATTGCGTCTACATAATCTCCAAACTACGTAAACTCCAATATAAAGTTGTAAAGCGTTCAAATGTTTTGAAATCAGGTAGAAAGATTGTGAAGCTTCCTCTTAATTATTTTGAAATTCAATTCTCAATTAAGCATAAGTTAGATACTAGAACAGTAATGAACAACTAACATTCACCTGTTCTATACTATTAATCCAAACTAACAGGATTTTTCAGTTCCATAATCCAATAAATCTATTTTATGGTCCCAAAATCTGGAAACTATAATGACAAAACATTGTATCTTGTCTGCTATTCTCTTTACTACAAGAATGTAGTTAAAAAAAAAAAAAGAAACATTCTTTTGAAATAAGTTTTTCCTCTTAAAAAGCTAAAATGTACAGAATTCGCTATTAAACCTATATTTTAATTTTTAAAAATATTCTAAAATATTTATTGGCTACAATGGACTTACGTAAAGGAAGAGAAACTTCAATATTCGCTTGTGTGTGATAATGTAGAGAACATTTCCTGTGATTGGGTCAATCACAGGAAGTCTATGAATTTTGTGGTGAATAAGTGAGCGAATGGCCTCGTATAGACACTCATTTGGAGTTATGCTGATCAAGTTTTCTGACATCATCATTCAATAAGGCTGGAAAAAGAAAATAA
>SEYY01011327.1:17500-18597 GCA_009176605.1 Armadillidium nasatum | reverse complement strand
GAGAGAGATTCTTACACATATAAAATTATAAACAAGAAGCAATTTTACAATTCTTAGAAGTGGTTCGATATTAGTAGCAACAAATTCATTACTTTAAGCTTGCCTACTTTTATTATTATAAATTTATGCTTCTCTCGCAACCGAAAAAGAGCAACAGAAAGCTTAATAATTTCTTTTATAAAAAGAAAGAAACGGAAATCGAATTGTTGAGTTTTGTTTATTGCTCTCTAACTTCGATAAGCAGACGACGCCATTTCATATCAAGGTCAAAGAAAGAGCGATTTCCTCATTCGCCAGAAGCAAACGTACTGTGTGATTGAATCGTTACTTTTGTACTTTGTTGAACTTCGAGAATAGTCCTTGGCCTTCATACTGTGCTTGAAGTACTTTAAATAGTAAAGTAAGAAAAGAAATATTAATGAAAAGGCAATGGATCAATATTAGAAGCTACAGTTGTGGATTGAAAAAGTCGTAATAGAAAGAAAGTTAAAAAAAAAAGCAAAAAGTAGTTTACTAAAGACAACAAATTGAAAAACGACAAAAAAAAAAAAAAAAAAAAAAAAGATAAAAAAAAGAAACTTTAAAATTATTTATAAAAACAATGACAACAACAACGATAATGGGAAGACAATGATGTAAATGAACCTTGGAATACATTCAAATTTAAATACAAGCATGAACACCTGAAGTGATAAACTAAAAAAATAGCAGAAAAATTTCTTATCAGAATTTCACGCACGCAAATGCACACGAATATGTAAAATACATACACAACACATCAACACACACACGCACACACACACCACACACATAATATATATATATTAATATAATATAATATATATATATATATATAAATATACCATAATAAAAATAATAATAATATAAAATTAAATATAATAATAAATAATAATAATTAAAATAAATATAAAATAATAATAAATAAAATAATAATAATAATAAAAATAATAAATAAAATAATAATAAATAATATAAATAATAAAATAATAATAATAATAATAATAATATATAATAATAATAATAATATATAAAAATAATAAATAAATGTAATAATAATATAATAATATATATATATA
>SEYY01011327.1:7500-12500 GCA_009176605.1 Armadillidium nasatum | reverse complement strand
TATATATTTTAAATATATATTAAAATATATATATATAATTAATAATTATATATAATCTACAAATACTACTCTACTCATATAGAGACTTCATTAATCCCTGAATAATATTATTATTGGAGGGAACTAATACATGATGAATAAAGGTATAGATACATATCACTAACATAAATTTATATTATAATTATAATTATATAATTTAAATTTTATTTATTTATATTTGTTTATCTATCTAGGTTTTATTATTTTATTATATTATTATATTTTTTTTATTTATGGTACTCTACTTTATGTATGGTAATAGTATATTATTTTAGAATCTCATATACTACAATATTAAGATCATATAGTTAAGTTAATATCTATATATATAGAAAAATAAAGATGGTTTTAATTTCTACTCCTATCTTTGCTTATTGAGGGTCACCTTTTTAACTTTACTTGTTGTTCCTGGTTTAGTTGTGACTGGTTTTTTTAATTTGGCTGTAAAAAAATATAAATATTGGAAATGAAAATAGAAAAAAAAGGCTTAATATAAACGAATCGCAGACTAGTCATATAATATATAATTATATATACTAGTGAGTACCTTTATTATATTTTGAGCAATTATTATTTTATAGTATATTATATTAGATATATTATTTTATATTATTATAACTATTAATTATTATCATTATTAAAAAAAAAAAAAAAAAAAAAAAAAAAAAAAAAAAAAAAAAAAAAAAAAAAAAAAAAAAAAAAAAAAAAAAAAAAATATAAAATAATAATAATATAATATATATAATTATAAAATCTATATATTAATAATATATATTTATATATATATTAAATAAATTTAAAAACCTGAATTATTGAAATATATTATATTAATTATTATATATTAAAATTTAAATTATTAATTCAAATATATATATATTTATATATATTAATTAAATATATATACATACATATATATATTATCTATATATATATATATTTAAATATTTATATATTAATTATATATTATATATTACTATACTATATATTTATATATTATATAATATATAATAAAATACATACAATATATATATTATATATTAATATATTAATATATATATATATATTATATATTATTATATATATATCTATATATATATATATATCTATTAATATATATATAATATTAATATATATATTTATATATATATATATTTATATTATATTTCTTATTGCGCTTATTAAACTAGTAAATTTTATATAATTTTATTTATACATGAATAAAAATATTACTTTTACTTGTACTATTAAATTATTCATTATTATTATACTAATAAAAATATTAATATAAATAAATAAAAAAATTAGATAAGCATAGTTCACTGGTAGTTTTTATTATAATATATATAGCATTTATATATTATTATTTTCTATTATTATTCTATTTATTACTATTATAATTTTATTATCACTATTAAATAAATTATAAATAAATAAACAGTTCAACAACTCTCAAAACTACAGGAATACTAACATAGTTAAATAGTATTAATTAAGTCAAATAGCAATATAGAGAGAGAATAGAAGAATTATTAAAATAACCATATCTTTATATTTTACTATTAATATATTTAATTAAACGCTAAAATAGTATTAATAATACTAAATATAATAATTATATCAATAACATTAGATAAAGTAGATGAACAATTAAATAATTAAATAAATAAAATAAAAACTATACAGATAATATCATTAATCAAATTTGGCCTTAAGACCATATAATTAAAATTAAGAGGATAATATAAAAGACTAAATATTACTGGTATAGGTATATTTCATAAGTTACAATAAAACTCACTAATCTTTTAGGTAAGTCAACAAAACCTCTGATGCCATCTATTGTTGTTCTCAAAAACCAGGGAGGAGACAGTATTTTATTCATGGGATAAGATAGTTCCAAGTGATCCGGGTGCGTAGTCAACTTCTCTGTATTTTTTTGTGATTATAAAATGGTAGTGAGATTTATTAAATTATTCTCTGTTGTTATATAAACTTATATTTATATTTATTATAATATTTATTATATAAAAATTAAATACTTCAAATACTTCAAATCAAATAATTCAAATAATCAAATACTATGAATATCATTTAATTAAATAAATATTTAAAAAAAAAAAAAAAAAAATAATAATTATTATTATATTAACAACTTGTTATTATAATATAATTCTTAATATAAATTATTAAAAAGTCTGACCATAAAAAAGCAAGATTCATTTCATTTAAATATTATGGAAAATTGCACTGCCTTGATTTTTATATTATATCTGAAAAACAAATAAACATGCGACTATCTTCTTTTGTCAGTAAGTAGATTTCTCTAATATATGTTTTTTACGCACTCTTAAAGATATAATTTAATGATAGTTGTCTGAATCATAATTTTTAGGACTATGCACACTGAAATATTTTTCCAGACTATATTCACTACTTGTAAGATCTTTTTGAAGTATCTATTGAGCAAAATTATGCGTGCACTGTCTTTCTTTCATCTGGGACGTAACACCACCAACTCACAGCTTCGAATCTTACTTCAATATAGAGTTAATTCTTCTAATTAAAAAGTCTTTTCGATATTAAGATAAGGTGATAAGTTATAACACGTAGTTACTACTGCAATCAGAATGTTCAGGATTGCATCCGTACAAATGGATGAAGTTTTTTTGGTATTGTGTGAATATTTATAATGGCACATAAGGAAGTATTTATTGAAATATAATAATATTTTTCATATAACCAACATGAAGCTACACATCAGTATATGTTCTACATCTTACAATTTAAGGACTTATACAAAAGAAATGCAATTTAATTAATAAGAAAATGCATAAGTTTATAACACGGTATAAATATAAATATATGAAATTGAAACGATTTTGATTTGAGATATAGTATGATTTTTACACACTACTCAGTTTCTTATAGGTGATAATGCGTTTAAATGACAGGAGAGTCATGAGTATGTAGTGCTTTGTGGTTATATACTTTCCTCTGTATATAAAATGTAGCATTCTTAATTGAAGATCAGATAGGAATATACTTGTCATATTATATTGAATATATGGATTATCACTTATAGGTAGAACGACCAAACAAGACACTGTCTCCAACGCAGACACTCTCATATACTTTCTTCTATATACGATTTAATTCATCTATATATTCTGCTTAAATTTGTATATTAATATATGAATTAAAATGAAGACGTTATCTTGACGTATATATATACTAAATTATACATTGTCATGCTTGAAAATCATTTGCAAGCGATTCGTTTGATCCATCTAGAAGTAGTTGGTGCATGATAACATAGGATCAATCTGTCAGTCCTACAAGATGATCACCATTTAATTAAACGAATTAACCACGGTCGCTCATGGTAAGGATTATAATTGGAAATATTTCAAGCCAAAATGTATATATTTCACCCACCGATACACCCTATTATAACTGCGTGATCCAATGTGTAAAGGAGTCTCACTATTTGAGTCCGCATTTCCCACACAAGTCTAAAACTGTTCTTTGTCATATACGGTTTCGCTTTTTATTATATTCTCTGATAACATGATTTAATATGTAAGATAATTTTCAGTATCTCTGACAGTAATTAGTCTATATTATAATATTGTCCGTTTAACACTCAGAATAATTATACCACTAATCATCATTGAGTGAGCATTCTTTTGAGAGTGTTCAAATTATTTATTTCACCGAATATTTCTTTTAAAATTTGAGACAGATAATAAAATCGTGCTCAGGAGCTAATTTTCTTTGTGATATCACGATTAATTAGGAGTAAAATATTATTTTGGTACTTAAATATTGACTCAGAAAATCATATTTTCTGCCACATATGATATATATCTTGTATAAATTCATTGCTGTAGAGTAACTTTAAGAGGTTTAAACAGGTAGTAATACACTTATTATCGGGATAATATCCTGCGTTTGAAGATATTAATATTCGGTCAGTGAATTAAATATGAAGTTTGGTAATAATCATGGTGATTTCTTGAAAGGATTATAGTGGTATACGGTTACTAATAAGGCAGATAGAAAGGCTTTTAGGAAGATATAAATGTGTTATACTAATTCAGGATGTTAAGCTGGATTTGTCGAGAAAGCTACATGCCTATTAGAAACTCTCCGGTGTGAGAGAAGTCGCGTGATAGAGGGATGCAAAGGACGACATATGGATCAGATTGAGGTATACAGCACATAAATCAAATAATTACTCTAGGTGTAGATCAATCATCTCGATAACTTAACATGGATGCACAAGGCATACATTTCACTGTTAGTAATGAGCGTCCACGATCTGACTAGTTACGTCCATGACACGGATTACTGGCTCTCTTCAGTTCACTCATCTATCATAGTCTCACCCTTTCTATATGGAGCACACACGCGGTCATCTTACAATAGAGTGGAGAGGAGTAATATGTAGTAACACTTTCAATAACGTTTCTCCGATTATACTATAGAGATACATATGCAGAAAACCATACCTCTGCGAGATATATTAAATTGAAGTAAAAGGAGAGAGGTTTTTCTGCAATATGAATATTAATTTTTTGTCCGAAGGAGGATGTTTGCTCATAGCTGAATTAGTGAGACTTGCTACTATGTGTTAGATGATGATGTTAGATGTTACCACACACTTTGATCTTCTTTATGATAGGGTCATTTAATTATTAATTGCACGCTTAAAGTCGTTCTTCTAATGCTCATTGTTAGTTGTGTAACCAACTGGATTTATAGCAGCATAGTTTGCTCTGAGGATTATGACTGTAAGATAATCTGATGGTATTGCCAAGAAGGACTGCCTATTCAAGACAGAGAGTACGGTGAAGAGGTAGTCACCTGTTTGAGTCATAGATACGATCATGGATTGTTGATGAAATGATAGAAAGGTCATTAATGAAAGTAAAAAGTGTTGGATAGGAAAAATTCTTTAC